>BSXT01000457.1:0-39155 GCA_030267785.1 Phytophthora fragariaefolia | reverse complement strand
GCCGTCCTCGACTGGAGCCTCCACCGATTCTGCCGGGGCCTCCACGAGCTCGCTTTCGACAACGTCTGCCGGTGCGACCGGCACCTCCACGAGCTCGTTTTCGACAACGTCTGCTGGTGCGACCGGTAATGCCTCGCACGGATCCACCGCAGCCTGCGTAGCATCCGCCATAACGCCCTCGTCAACGCTGCCGCCCTTGACTGGAGCCTCCATCGGTTGTGCTTGGGCCTCCCTGGTAGTAGAAGAATCTGAAGTTCCTCCTTCACTTTGTGCGTTATCCTGGTCACTTTGGCTCTCTGCTGCTTCGGGTTTGGCTTCCTTCTGGGTTTCACTTCTTATAGCGTCACATGTGTTCGACTCCATTAATATGGTCTCCCTAGAGCATTCGAGGGCCGCAGTGGCGGAACCGGCCGCATAAATTTCGTCTGCAGACACAACACCACTCACAATGTTGTCAGAATGCCCTTCTTCATCGGCATCCTGCGATGGATTTGCTTCTGTTGGATGAGGTAGTTCATATGGCACCTTGTTACTGGCGTTGTAAACTGCTGCCGTAGCTCCTGAGCTTTCATCACCGTGCTTCTTATCTTCGGCTTCCGGTGTATCCTCTGCTTTGATTTCGGTCTCTACCTCATTTTGGGCACTCGTGTCCGCCCTGTCCCGAGCAAGTGGGGCTTCTATAATCTCTGTTGGTCTATCACTTGTGTCGATACTTGCTGCACTTGAGTCGCTAGCATTTTCATCTAAACTCAGTGATCTCGCTTCAGGTTCGTGGTTCTCTGGCATTTCCACTGGTTCTTGCTTGCTCACAACATTTGAAAGGACTACGTCCTTGGCCTTGGCTTGGGCTTCTGCTAAGGCTTTACGTAGCTGCTCCAGTTCTTCCATTAAAATCTGCTCTCTTGAACTCGGCACCGAATTTTCGTTATTTGCGGGCTGGTTCGTCGTGCAATCCTTCTCCGCTGCTTGGGCAATACTTGCCTCTAGGTCTGCGCGGCGTGGGGTATGAGCCTTAGACTTCCGAGCAACAGGAGGTTCATTGCTCTTAATGGAGGCTTGGTGGCCCCGGGGTGGCGTTCCTGGTGGTCTAGCCGGATTCAACGGGGCTGTCATGTAGCTTGCTACATGCGTGTTGTAAGTTAAATCTTCGATTCTAGGCTGGGGCTCTACGCCAAATGGACGTAAGCTCAAGTTTTCAAGAGCAGTAACCTCGCGTTCTTGCATGAGGCGCGAAATGGTCGCTTCAGAAAGTTTGATAATGCTCTCCTGTCGTGTTTGATACTCCTGAGAGTGAGCAAGCAGATTCTCCAGCTCCAGGATTCTTGACTGGGCCTCAATATGTTCGGCTTCGATTGTGCCTGTGTTCTCCTTACTACCCAGGATGGCAGCCTTGCGCAAGCTAAGCTCCAATGGAGACAGAGCTCGATCCTTTTGCAGTAGACGCATGGACACTTCTAAGTCGTTTACTTTGTCACGCAGCTTTTGTTTCTCGTCTTGATGTCGTTCGATCTTCAGATCATACTCCGTCTTCAAGTTTCGCACAACTTGGTCATGTGCCGCTTTCAGAGCTTCAGCCTCGTCTTCTGTCCACTCACGGAATCGATGCCTAGTATCCTCAATCATTGCCACAAAACGAGCTTTCTCATCTTGGGCCTGACGCGTCATTTCCTCCATTTTCCTTGTCTGAAAATTGATTTGGGCCTTCATTTCTGCAGCATGTGTACGGAGTTGTGTGTTTTCTTCTTGAGCAGAGCGCAATTCCTGTTCGACCGACTCCATTTCAGTCGTAAAATGACGTTTGGCTGCCTCAACTTCACGGAACAGGTCGACCTGACGCATTTTCTCCTCCACAACCTGCGCTCGCGTGGCTTTCAGCTCTTTCTGCCAGTTGAGCTTCTCCTTCAGCAGCGCACGTAATTTCTCTTCCCTGTTCTCTGCTCGTCTTTCCGCCATCTTGATCTGCTTCCGTGCAAGTTCGAGCTCCAGCTCAGTCTTCTCCACAGTTCGCTCCATATCTCGCGATCGAATGCGCAGCTCTGCGTTTTTGCCCAGCGTGGCACATAACTCTTCTTCCTGCTCCTTCGCAATTGATCTAGGTGATACCGGTGGTCTTACCGGCCGGTGTTGTGTCTGCGGCCGATGTGATGGAGGAGACGGCATAGTTCGCAGTTTTCTCGGTGAATATGACGGCGTGACGGGCGTTTGGGAAACAATAAAGCCCGTCGGTGGCTCGTCAAACTCGCTCATGGGGATCTGTACGTCCTCTTCATAAGATAGGTAGCTCGGTCTAGCTGCATAGGTCGACGAGCGTTCCGCCGCTGTTTCAAGAGCAGCTCTACTTTTTCTCTCGCTCTCCAATTCAGCGTTCAGCAAGTTGATCGTGCCATACATTTGCTCCATGTACGCGAGCTGCGCTTGCTCCGTCTCAGTGGCAAAGAGCGCTTCCGACAATGAGCGTTGACGAGCGGGTTCCGCTCTCCTTGCAGCCGCCATAGAAGCCATCTCAGCACGTCGAGTAGGTGGCGTAATGCTACCACTGCTGGATTGGTAGAAGTCGTCTTCCTGCGAGTCTCCCGGTGGGGTGCGAGGTGTTGTCCAGCTGGTCCGTTTGGAGGCATTGGGGCTTGCTGACGGCAGCACAGGTAGAATACTTCCCCCCGCTGCATGTTCAGCCCGCCGAGCAGTTACCACCGCCTCCGCTGTACTGCCCGGTGGTGGTCGGGGACTCGGCATGGCCAACCTCGCGACGCGGCTGGGAGGAACGTAGTCGGCATTGCGGCCAGCATTTGTCCACGACGAAGACCGATCCATCATGGTCACGTGACACCTAGAGGACTCACGTTGTCTTTATAGCTCTCTCTCTCTCTCTCTCTCTCTCTCTCTCTGGGTCAGTTTCTCGGGCTAACTCCTGAATGCAGCAGTTCAACAGAGCCAAGCACCCTCTGGGGCGTTTCGCTCCAGGAGGTCGAGCCCGCGTTTATATAGACACACGGGTCTCCTCATCGCGTATAACTCCAGCTGAAGGGCGTGGGGGGGGGGCATTCGCCGTGGCATTCGCTGCGCCATCAAGGGTGATCCCATCTTCGAGATGGCTACACCCAAGTTGAAGTTGGCGTACTTATCGTTTCGGAATGGCTACAGTCCGCTAAGTTCCGTGTTAAGTTCGCACTACCGGGGGCGATGCTGATGATGACGTGGCGGTTCCTGGCGCTGCTGGCGCTGGCGTCGGCGTCGGCCGCCGCCTCCTCGCTGGACGCGTCCTACGTGGTGCAGCTGCACGCGAGTCGAGATGGCTACACTCCGTCCGAGAGCGGCACCCGCACGCAGCTCATGACGACCGAGTCGGGGCAGCAGTTCGAGTGCTTCCTGCCGCCGCTGACCAAGGGCGGCAACGTGGAGGCGGCAGCGGACCCCCGCGCCGACGCGGAGCAGCAGCAGAAGCAGCGGGAAGCGGATTTCCTGGCGTTCGGCCGCGCCGCCGCGCTCAAGCTGCGGCCCCAGTGCGTGCAGTACGTGGACCGAGAGACCGAGTGGGTGTACGAGGTCTGCTCGGGGCTGCTGATCCGCCGCGTGGGGTTGCGCGCTGCGGCGGCGGACGCGCAGCCGGTGGAGGTGCAGGTGGACGCAACGGGTGCAGCTGCAGGCGGCAGGGAGAAGCAACCGGCTGCGGGTCACGAGGTGGAGGAGGTCGGCGACTTTGCGTCGGACTCGAGTCGGACGCCGCTCAACTACGACGAGTTCGCCGCGCCGGAGACGCAGGACCGCGTGAAGAACCACCGCCAGCCGCTGTTCACGCAGACGTTCGGCAAGGACGAGCAGCAGATCCACGTGCAGTTCATCTGCAGCGCCTCGGCGCGGGACGACGCCGTGTCTGCGGTGCAGTGGAGAGGCGACTCGCCGAACGGCGGGCCGCGCGAGATTGCGGCGTTTTTGGTGGGCTCGCGGGTCTTTTGCGACCCGCAGCACTCGGACGCCGACGACAGCGACTTGCTCACGGTGCGCTCGCTGCTGCAGCCGCTGGAGGACGCCCACACGTGCGTGACCCGCAACGAGGGCTGGTGGACCTACGAGTTCTGCTTCGGACGCTCGTTGAGACAGTACCACCGCGACGGAGACGGTCGGATCACGGCCGACTTCTCGCTCGGCCAGTTTGACGCCGCAGCAAACCGCGAGCTCGAGCGCTCGGGCTCGGCACTCGTGTCGGAGCACATTGACGCCACGCACGACGTGTCGAGGCCGGCGTACCTGGAGCTGTACGACCACGGCACGTTCTGCAAGGAGTTTGAGAGCCGTGCGCCGCGCAAGGCCAAGGTGTTCTACTACTGTAGTCAGGGCGGCACGAGCCATCACATCCTGACAGTCAAGGAGACGCAGACGTGCAGCTACACGGTCAAGGTGTCGTCGCCCGTGCTGTGCGACCACCCGCACTTCCTCAACGACGAGCAGAAGAGCGACCAGCAAGCCGAGATCCTGCATTGCATCCCGGTGGCGGAGCTCGCCGCCGTGACCGATGAGTAGGCGAGCCATAGTCGCGTAATAATACACGAGCGCAGGACGTGGCCGATCTGGATCTTGCACGGTCGCAAAACCACGGGCCGCCGCGTCCCGGTGTTGGATGTTGCCCTCTGCGAAATCTTTTGTGGTGGTTCAAGCGCATGTCTAGTTGGCGATGGCAAGTGCAGCCCAGCTAATAGCACCAGCATGATGCAGTCCAATATCCAGCCACCTACAGAGCCCAATGGCGCTTGACCAGCGTTGCAGCCTGCCCTTTAGGTTCCGCTTGGGCGTTTTGCAGCGTGATTGCTGACACGCGGCCGTTACACGGCCCTCCATACTGGCCGCAAGATGTTTCCTCTGTCGGCTGAAGATCTCTTCACTTGACGCGCCTCAGCCGCACGCTACATATCCAAATCTTTCGCGGCGGCACCTCCAGCGTGTGCCCCTCCCGCCTGCTGCCGCGGCACATGCCGCCGCTGCAACAGGCCGGGTTTAACACCCTGAGGGGCCCTGCGAACGGCAATTCTGAAGCCCGCCTCCAAACGTGTGGTCGGGGCGATAAATCGTTGGCCGCCGCTGCAGAACCTCCGGATTAGCTTAAAATCCGGACTGCGAACCGTTTCTGCGCGCGCGAGTGCCCAAAGAGCGGGCGGATCCTCCTAAAGAGCCTCCTCGGGCTCCACTCGTTTGTCTCGGCATTCCCGAATTTGCTCGCTCTCACCTCGTACGCCGCCCCGCAGACCCGCCCCCTTCTCGTGCGTGATCCGCTTGCCGCCCCGTGGACTCAAGTGAAGTGGAAAGACCCCGGACAGTGCCAGCACCTCGTCCGCCCTCTTTCCCCCTCACCCCCCCGGGCCTCCCCCTCCACCAGCTCGCCGAGCCAGACCGCCACGTTGTTCATGCTGTTGGTCGACCCGCTTTTTACCAGCAGCGACGACATTGTTGACCCCACCACCATCTTCACGGGCTTCTTTTACATTGGCGCGTGCGACGACCCTGCCTAACAGGAATACTCAGTAACTTTCCCCCCAGACAAGACAAGACAAGACAAGACTTTTCCGACTCTCCGACCGACCGCAACTGCAACCTACAACGACCAACCACCTTTTCACGATGACTCACACCTTCCCCGAGCCCATCAAGCTCCACGACGACGAGACGAGCTCGACCCAGTCCGAGACGTCCGACTCGGTCCCGAACACGTTCGAGGGACCCGAGAAGAACCTCGAGATCGACTTCAAGCAGGGCGTCGGCCACCCGCGCGGCCTGCGCGAGGTGCCGCGCACCGACTTGGACGAGATGCTCGAGGCCGGCCAGTGCCAAATCCTCTCGCGTACCAGCAACGAGCACATTGACGCTTACGTGCTGTCCGAGAGCTCCATGTTTATCTATGCGCACAAGATCGTGCTCAAGACGTGCGGGACCACGACGCTGCTCAAGTGCCTGCCCTTCATCAAGACGTTCTCGGAGCGGCTGGGCCTTGAGATCGAGTGGGTCAACTACTCGCGCAAGAACTACACCTTCCCGGAGGAGCAGAAGTACCCGCACACGAGCTTCCAGACCGAGGTGGCGTTCCTCAGCTCCTACTTCCCGGACGGATCCGCCCACGTGCTCGGTCCGCTGAACCACGACCACTGGTACATTTACGCCTGGGACGCCGACATCCACGAAAAGCCCGGCGCCGCGCTCACGCACAACTTCGCTAAGGAGGAGCCCGGTGCCAACGAGAGCACGCTGCATGTGCTCATGCAGGATATGCACCCTAGTGTGGCCAAGCAGTTCTTCAAGAACAACGACACGACCATGACGTCGCGTCGCATGACGATCGAGAGCGGCATCCGCGATCTGGTGCCAGGCGCCGTGATCGACGACTTCGCCTTCGACCCATGCGGATACTCGATGAACGGCATCCTGTTCGATGCCTACTATACAATCCACATCACGCCCGAGAGCCACTGCAGCTACGTGAGCTTCGAGACCAACGCGCGTCTCCGCTCGTACGAGTCGCTGCTGAAGAACGTGCTTCGCTGCTTCCGCCCAGCCAAGTACTCGGTCAGCGTGTACACAGACCGCAACGCACTGGAGTCGGCCAAGGGAAACAACATGTTCGCAGAGGACCTGGTCAAGATCGATGACGACCTGCTTTACAAGCGCAAGGGTGGTCACACGCAAGCCACGTTTGAGGGCGACTACATGTGCCGCATGGCTAACTTCTCCCAGTCGGACAAGCCCATGCTCAGCCGCGCGGCTCAGAAGATTCGCTCTCCTTCCTTCGCGTAAGCAGGGAACGTGACAGCGGTCTAACGAGTTGCTCGCAAAGGTGGTCAGGTCCACCTCTCTTTTTCATTTCTCTTCTTTACCATCGCCTCCATTACTTTCAGAAAACAAAACAAAACTACACTAGTAATTGGAAAATATGGCTGGAGGCTTTCACGTAAAACCGTTTCGTTTCCTATTTGTTCAGTCATGAGACGAGACAGGTTGCAGTTTTAATCGACAACTTCAACTTCAGATTAATGACGATTGTTGGGTTACGCAGCCACCTCCTCTCCGTCATACTCGGCTTCGTCCTCCTCCACTTCGCTCTCTTCATTTCCCTCGGGTACAGTCGCTTCAGTCCTCAGCGAGCTCAATTCTTCGCGTGACTCAAATACCAACTGCAGCGACTGCTGGTTCAGACTCACGCGGCGTATGTGCTCCATTGCCTTCATGTAGTCATCAATCGTTCCTTCGTCGGCTCGCTCAAGGAAAGTTTCGCGAAGCTCATTTTCTAGCGCCGCCACATCTACCACATTGGTTGCTTCTACATCCAGGGAGAACTGCACCGCCGCCGTGTAGCTGGCAGGTGTATGTGGCCGGTCTATTCCAGCGGTGCCTACCACCTCAACTGAAGATGCTTCACCACTAGCAGTATCCTGGTCAATCGGAGGCATCGTGGAGATTGTACGAATCCATTGTGCATTGCGGATGGCCCGAACTGCTTTTTTGAATTGTTGCTCCTTGGAACGCAGCCCTTCAATCTGGTCAGCATCCAGGTGCTGGTAGCGTGCTATCTCGCGCATAATCTGCCGGTGGCACAGCCATGCTGTCTTGGAATCCACGCGCCGATTAAGGAGTTGGTCCAGGAAGGCAACGCGGAAACTTAAGATTTTTGCGGTTGGTTCGTGTGTGATACTCGTTTGCAGGACTTGTTGCACAGCCTCACGGTCATGAGCCCACGTCTCGCGCAGTAGCTCAAACTGATATAATTCCTCTTGCTCGTCCGGAACTACTGTTTTTAGAGTACTGTTCCGTGGGTGCGAGCCACCGCTATTAGCTGGCGAGTTTGTTCCTGCAGTGATACTAGCTGGTACTGATCTGGTCTTTGGTGCTGCATTGACAGGTGTTGGACTTAGCACTCGCTCTAATAAGATCACATCCAGGAACCGTGCAAATGATATGCGATGTGGTTTCGTATAATCATGGGCTGCCTCAAATACTTTCTGCAAGAACCGGTCATCTATCGTAGGGGATAGGTGGGTGACCACGGATGCGAACTCGTCAAACTCAAGGCTGCCGTCTTCATTGATATCGCCGGCAAGATATACAGCACCCAATACTTTTTCGAGTTGAGCACGCTGAGATGCAAACTCTTCAACACAAATAATCAGTAAGTCGTTTTCTCGTATAAAATCCTCGTCACGAGGAATAGCCTTAGATCGAACCCGCTCAGCTAAAGCATCCATCCCGCGAGCATATACACCAAATCTCTCACGCAATGCTTCTTGCACGGTAGATGTTGCAAATGTGATACGCATTTTAAATTGCCGTTGGGGCATCTCGACACGATGTTTCGATCCATTCAAGAATGTCCCTAGAGACCAGCGACTAAGCAGTCCCTGCACAGTTGCTCCAAAACACGTCAGCGTTGTTTATCCTGATGTAAAAAATCACATGATCATAGCCATACCAATACGAATTTATGTTCGTGAAAGCCTAAAGGACTGTGAAGAAAAGCAAAGACATCAACACCAACAAAGTGGTCAAAACGGTCAAGGAGAACTGTCTCTACATGGACCAACTGATTTCAGCAAAATATGAACGAAATGAAGATGAAAAAGATATCTGACTGCCCATGAAACGCAGACACCTGTTTGTTGAACATTAGGAAGATACAAAAAAAATGAAGTGGAAAAACTCAACTTACAGCTGGCACTGGAAGACCTTCTTTTCATGCTTCCGAAGAGACTGGATCAGCTTGAGTAGGTGACGTTGGGCTAGCGCTTTGAGCCCATACTTGCGAATATGCCAATCATAAATAAACTCACTAAACTCCATGCGTCGGACACCGTACTGTAGCGTTGACACCATCCCTTCGTAGTTATCTCGATATAACTAAGTAGAAGGCTAGCGTTAGAATCCATGCTTTATCGAACATAATCAAAAACACCATCGCACCTGGTTGATAATGCGCAACAGGATATCAACGCTAAAAAGTTTGGCACCTCGTTGTGCTGCAGCGTTCTTGATATTTGTAGGGATATCACCTTTGGCTGGTCGAAGTGCAGCATCTTCATCTTCATTGGGGTGTTGTTGCATTCCTCCTTGGAATTGCTGATATTGCAATTGGTCGTGGGCTTCCTGTTCTTGCGCAGCTTTTCCCGAAGACCGTCGGAGATTTTTTACTATCTTCATGACCTCTTCGTCTTCTTCCACGGCTGTTGTATCATCCTCTACATCATTGACTTTTACTTCGACTGCATCAACTTGAGTTTGCATCATCTTAGCGTCAATTGCCGTTGCAATTAGCCGTGCCACGTTTTCCAAGTCGTTCCCGCGTGCAAGTGATTGTACCGCAAGTATAACCGGTAGTTCTCGGTCTGCTGCTAGAGAAAGACGGCGTTTACCCCCACCACCATACCCCAAATTCGGAGGGACCTCAGCAAGTGCACCAGCATGCTCAAGCTTCTCCGCTAGATCCATAACAACTAGTACATCGTCGCTCCGATTCTCACTGTTTGATACAGAATCTTCGTAGTCGACGAGTGGAGCCAAGCTGCGTACAAACTTACTGAACTTGACAAGCAGCAAACCCATGGCCTCAACATCTTCACGGACGTCATCTCCTTCAAGGGAAATATGAGCTTCAGGTGTTATTGGAAGCGGTGCGAGGGGTGTCTCCTTCGACTGCCAAGAATTAGCAAGGCGCTGTGCTTTACCATAGTTGCTGACTACTTTTGGCATTCCTCCATTCACATTTTCTACTCCAGCAGCGCCCAAACTCGTGTCGCTAAGCGCCGCGAAGAGTTTTGTCAAGATTGGAATACGCCTGTATGCACCGGTGATTGTTTCTGTGCTCATAGTATGCACTCGTACATCCCCCAACGTAACCAACAAGGATTGGAGTTGATCCAGTTTCATGAGGAATTGTTGCTCTGGTGAGATTGGAGTACGCAATGTAGGCCGCGGGTTTACTTGTGACGATGACGGAAGTGGCTGCACGGCTGCTGCCGGAGTGGGCACTGGGAAGTGACGGCGGTGGTAGCCGCTCCTCGAATCATTCATCCGACGACCGTCGAGGGCTTCAAGCAATTGCCAAATTGCGTCCATGATATGAGGATCAGGTCCGTCCTCCATTTTGATAATCTCGGTGAGATCGTTGTGCAGTAAGTCCAACAACGGCATTGATTCTCTGTCGATGGGTGTTTTAAGTTGTTGTCGACTACGATGAAAGGAACCACGTCGATCCCGTTGGTTCTCCTCATCTGCGTGGTCGTTGGCATCAGAAAGAGAAAGGCGACCTCGCTCACGTATCGTGATCTTTTGAAAACGTGGACTATTAAGATGCGTATCAGCAGGGGTGTTTTTGATTTCTTTCTCATCCTCATCCGAACCCTCCTCCTCATCTTCGTGGAAGTCATAAGCCTCGGTTATACCGTTAAGGTCCACAAATCTTGTCGATCTCCGGTCCTTCCTCTTTATCATACCTCTCCTTGAGGATGCACGCCAAACTGCAGGTTTCTCACGCTCAGTTTCTTCGACTTGTATCTTTTCAGCATTTTGAGAGGCTGATTCATCGGTTGTTGCTGGCTCTAACTGTAATTTAGCTTCTCGAAGCACTTTTTGAAATTGTGGCGATTGTTGCAGCGCTTCCCAAACCTGGAGAAACGTTTGGGTGGTACAGTTGTCAAGAAAGACGTGTAAAATAGCGCTAGCATCTTGCTCATTAGCTTGGCTTGCAATCTGGCAGAAAAATGCCAAACGCTCTTCGTGGGGCAGTCCCCAAAAATCTAGTAGGAGCATAACCGTATTATCTTCTAGGAGGCCCGCCTCGCCCAAGATACCTGCTACCAATCCTGGGCTGCGTGGTCTTCTGTGTGGTATTCGCCGACGCAACAGCTCCAGTTCATTTTCTAGCTGTTGACAATACAAGTAAAATGGCGTGCGTTCTTTTGGTCGTTTTGTTGGGGCTGGCCTGTGCGTGGATCGAGGTGACGCCGGTTTAGTGCGAAAATTCAAACCAAATCCTAGACCGATGCTCGATTGCAGGCCTACACCACTTTCTTCATCGCTCTCCCCATCCGTGGTACCGCTACCTTCGCGTGTAGAGCGCTTGAACAATAGTGAAACTAGTAACTCACGCAGTGAGTTGAGCGAATCGATGTATCGTACAAATGCCTTTGGGCTATTGGCACCTTCAGTGTCAGACTCCGACATCACGAGCGGGAGATTAGCGAAAAAGGTTTCCAACACGTTCCAAAGCATTGTTCCATCGTCTTCTTCATCATTTAGAAAGGAGTCATCTGCTTCCCTTTTGCTTTTCATGAATCGGCGCCATTGAATGAAAAATTCCTTTAGCACTGCATCGCCACGGTCACTTGTCAGCAGTTCAAATAGGCGCCTGTCCCTAGCGACACATGCAGGGCGTTGTGAATCATTACGCTGTAGATTTTCATGACAACTGGTCTTGATTGCATCTCGGAGTAATTGGTGAAACTGGAAAAGTTCATGGCGAAAATTGGTTGCAACTTGGTCCCGCAGGGGAATCGCGATCGTGTATGGTGGTGATGGCTCCATTCGCTGCAGTTTAACCTGGCGAGGTGACATTCGCGATCGATGCGACACAGGCGCATACGGATACCCTGCCGAAGCCCCTGGAGGTGGTAGTGCGTGACTCATGTGCAGTGGCGGTGGACCGCGAGGTTGCAATCGCAGCAAAACATCGTTTGTCTTCCTAGGTGACGCGGAGTACGACATCGAAAGTGGTCAGCTCAGCCACCGTGCCCGCAGTAGAAGAGTGGTGAGCATCGTGGCGGCAACATCAAGAACAAATAAATAGCAAAGAAACCTCAATGCCCAGAATAGGCAATCACACTCACACACGAAATGGGAACCGCAAAGGTTAAGAATTCTTACCGCCGAGGTGCTCAAGCAAGGCCCCTACTGCTTCTCAATTAGCTTACCGGACGCAAGCGTTTCCAACTCGTTTACTGTCTGTCAACTTAGCAATCAGTAAGCGCTGGCACCACTGTCACGGTCTGGGTGTTCAGAACGGCTCTACCATTTGTCTTGCGTCGCGGATTCAGCCAGTGACAGCCGCTGCTACCTCCACGTTGCTGGTTTCTTGTTCATCGGATGAATGTGGCATCCTTGCGTCTAGAACATGTTAAAGCCGGCGCGGTCGTTCTTGCCGCGCGGCAGTTCGATCTTCTCCTTGTTCTTCGTGATCACATCCGCCGTGACAGCGTACTGGTCGCGCACCCCCTCGAGCGCGCGCACGAGGTTAAAGTACCACTTAACGTCCAGCTCCACGACAGCGTCCACGGCATCCTTCGCAGGGTGGCTGCCGTTGCTGCTCTGCTTCTCCACCTTGGTCGTGACGCTCTTTTCCTCGTCGCCGTCCTTGCCACCCTTCGAGGATGTGACGGTGGTGGTGGTGCTCGTCTCGGAGCTGTCCTTGGCGCTGATCTTCTCCACGGCCGAGGCGCGCGCCGAGCTGTAGTCGGCCAGCGAGTCCCACGTCTTCTGCCACTTGTCCAGCGCCTCCTTGAGCTGCACGAAGGCGTACTTCTGCACCTCCACGCCGAAGTTGTTGCCGTCCTCGACCTTGGGCACCTGCAGCTGGATCCACAGCTGCAGCTGCGCGATGGCGCTCAGCAGGCGCGCCACCTCGTCGCCCACGACGCCCAGCAGCGTCTGCACGACGCCGTTGGGGCCCGCGGCGGTCTCCGCGAACTTGGCGCGCACCGCCGAGGGCGCGCGCTCTGCCGCGTGCTGCTGCACCAGCGCGTGCACGTGCGCCACGCGCTGTGGCAGCTCTTCCAGCAGCGCGGCGCCCGCCGCCGTCACGCTCCGCTTGTACTCGTCCATCTCGCTCTCGACTTGTGCGCTTGCGATCTTTTTCCGTTGTGACGTGGAGCGGCTCGAAGCGGGGCGAAGGGACGGATTTTCGACCAATGAGGGGGCGTGCGTATGTCTACGCAATCGCATTCACTCTCGACCAGCTTCAACGACGGCAACTTTTTCGCATTGTGATGACGCACACTTTCCTTCATTTCATAGCTTATCATGATAATACTACTACATGTACATAGTACTACGGTAGTAGGTTCCTAGACTAACGGCACGGAGTACACAGAGCTCAGGTGGCCGCGGCCACCTCGGCCTCTTCTGCGGCGGCAGCGAGGCGGCTCTCGGGGGTCGACAGGTGCAGCCTGGCAACGGCGTTCAGCGCCGCGCTGTCGATGGGCTCCTTGAGGCCGAGCGCCTGGCGCGCCTCCGCCATGAGAAACACACTGCCGCACACCACGACCACCTCGTCGTCGGCAGATGCGCGCGACGCGGCCAGCGCGGCGTCCACGCCCTCCTTGATGCTGGAGATGCTTTCGTACTCGAACTTCGGCTCGCCGTTGACGCTGCTGCCCGCCAGTGAAAGGTTGATCTCCACTAGAGAGGCGCCGCGGGGGTGGTTGGCCTTCACCAGGTGGATGCGGCTCTGCAGCTCTTCCTCCTCCTCACCCGGGTGGGTCGCGCGGACAACATCCGTGATCTTGTCCAGCACCTTGTTGATAGCCTTGTCCGCCGAGAACCCGCACACGAACCGGAATTTCTTGTCGGGGAATCGCTTGTGCAGCAATCCTGCGAGTTTGTCGATAGCCTGCGGGTTGTGTGCCACGTCCAGTACCACGGTGACCTTGCGTTCCTTCGAGTTCGGGCGCATCACGTGCAACACCTGGAAGCGGCACGGAGGTCGCGACTCGAGCGCCGCGTTTACGCTCTTGCTTGAAAAGTCGACGCACAATCCCTTGGGGATACGGGTCCCTCCCGGTTGCACAGCGTGCAGAGCATTGAGCTGCACGCAGGCTTCGCGGGCGATGGCCGTGTTCTCGGCATTATAGTCTTCCTCGAAATCCGCCTGGAGCGGTACTCGCACCAGTGGTGCATTGTTTCGCGCCGCAAACTCCATCATCACGTTCACAGGCGCGTTAGGCCCAATCACGACGGGCACGTTTGGTTTGACAATGCCCGCCTTCTCGCGCGCAATAGCCTCAATAGTGATGCCCAAGATGCGCGTGTGGTCTAATCCGATGGACGTGATGACCGACAGCGCCGGATTCACAATGTTGGTCGAGTCCAGGCGTCCGCCGAGCCCCGTTTCCAGCACAACGCAGTCGACGCCCTGCTTGGCGAAGTGCAAGAAGGCCAGCATGGTCGTGATCTCGAAGAACGTGGCGGGGATGCGCAGCTGTGCGCTGATATTAAAGATCTCGGACAGCGCTTCGCACACCTCGCTCTCCGAGATGAGTTTGCCGTTGACCTGCACGCGCTCACGGAAGCACGCGACGTGCGGGGACACGAACAGGCCGGTCTTGCAGCCGGAGCGCTCGAGTGCCTTGGCCACCTTGAATGACACCGACCCCTTGCCGTTGGTGCCGGCCACGTGCACGATCTCGAACTGCGACGCCGGGTCTCCGAACGCGGCGTTGAGCTTCTGCATGTTCTCGAGCCCGAGCTTCACGGCCGAGAAGCGGTTCACCTGGTACAGTCGCTGCAGCAGCATCTCGTAGGTGGCGGTGGTGGCGGCCACCTGCTTCTCAGCGCTCTCCTCTCGATCAGCGGCTGCGCCCACGCTGTTGCGGCGCGCCGGCCGCTGTGACATGAAGCGC
Source organism: Phytophthora fragariaefolia (assembly GCA_030267785.1). Lineage (NCBI taxonomy): Eukaryota > Oomycota > Peronosporomycetes > Peronosporales > Peronosporaceae > Phytophthora > Phytophthora fragariaefolia. The sequence continues at coordinate 24,513 of BSXT01000457.1, read as the reverse complement.
GCGCTGTCGAGCAGCAGCGAGTTGGCGCCCGCGGGGGCCGTGAGCACGCCCGCGGACACCGCGGGCTCGGGGCGCGCGAAGGCGGCGGGCGGCGGCGCCTGCCGGAACTGCGCGCGGGCCAGCGCCGTGTACGAGCGCAGCAGCTGCCAGCGCGCGGCCTCTGCGCCGCGCGTGGACGCCGTGCGCAGCGCCATGAGAGTCAGGGCCTGGAGCTGCTGAGGTCTGCGCGCTACGACGCAAATTCGCCAATGACAAGACCGAAGCAATCGGGGCAAATGCAACCCTCGACCTTGCACGTCGGGCTCCGCGACACTTGGAGAATGTATGGGGGGGAGATGAGCCGTTTGTAAACGGTCAGATAGGATGCAGTAAATACGACGACGAATTAGCCGCAGCCCGCGACGTTTTAGCGAGGATGAAGTTGATGGCCGACGACGTGGAGCTCGAGCTGCCGCCGCACTTCCTGCAGCGTGCGTTGCAGTGATGAGGCGGTCGAACGGTTGCAAAGAGCTGACACTGAGTGTGTAAGGTCTCTGCGATACTGGAGGCGCCGCAGTCGCGGACTTGTTGCAGCGCGCAGCCAAGGCGCAGCAGCTGGACGAACTGGAGCCGCTCGCCGCCGCAGCCTACGAGCGCAGCTGGGAGAAGCTGCACTGCGGCAGCTGGAAGAGCGTGACGAGCGTGTGGCGCCAGGCCTTCGGACTCGCCAGCGTGCTGCAGGCGAGCTGTCTGCGGCACCGCCAGCAGTCCGCGGAATGCCTCGAGACGCTGGACATGGTGCGTTTTACTGCGGGTCGCGTGCTTTTATGCGAAGATTTAGTGAGCAAGCGAAGCGAGTCGGCGGGTCTGTGACGTGTGCCAATCTGATTCCGCCGTTGCAGTGTCTGATGATGGCTGGGCCGCATGCGCCTATACAGACACACGAGCTCATTGCGAGCGTCGAGCAGCAGCTCCGCGGCGAGGAGATCGAGGTGGTGAGTGTATTGCTGGAGTTTTAGCTCGGAATTGCAATGCTTAAGGATGGCCGTCAGCGTCCACTATTGCGTTTTCGGTGGGCTGAGTGCTAAACAAGCTTTGCGCTTCCTGCGATGACGTGCCATGTTCAAACAGAGCGAGGCGCCGCGCTTCAAGGTGCGCGCGCAGCGGAATGCTGAGCGTTGAGGAAGCGGAACTTATTCTCGTCAAATGCGTGTAGCGGCCGCGGCTGGAGGAAGCGGAGCGAGTGGGTGATGAGGTGGCGGTACAGGAGCTGGCGTTCCCTGTTCGGAGGCTCCAGATGCCTACACTCGAGCAATTCCGTCGCGAAGTGATGATGCAAAAGTCTGTGCTGGTTTGCGAGCTGGTTGCGGAGTGCGTCTGACGACGATGATTTCTTCTGTCCAGTGAACCTGTTATTATCACGGGTGCTATGGAATTCTGGCCAGCACTCGGACGCGCTGCAGGGCCCGATCGAGCATGGAAGGACCTGAGGTACCTACGCCGAGTTGCTGGACTGCGCACAGTTCCCGTTGAGGTGGGATAAGTTGCTTCTTTAAGTAGTGTGGTTGAGGATCGTATTGACTGTTGCTGTTGCGAAGATCGGCTCGAGCTACTTAGGAGACGACTGGGGGCAGAAGCTCATGACATTGAATGAATTCCTGGATAGACATATAGTTCCGTCGGACAAGGGTGTCGGTGCAGACATTTCTCAGCCGCAGAAACCCAAGAAGTTGGGATACTTAGCTCAGCACCGCCTGTTTGACCAGGTGCGTTTGATCGGCATTGAGCTCGGACTCGTTGCTGTAGACGATAGTGATTGAAGCTACTGTGTTTTTGCTTCGTAAACAGATCCCATCTTTGGGGCGCGACATCATCACACCCGACTACTGCATGGTGCAGCGCGTAGAAGACGCTGAAGATGGCGGGGACGAGGATATTACGATCAACAGTTGGTTTGGCCCTGGTGGAACCGTGTCGCCTCTGCACTTCGATCCTAAGGACAACGTGCTTTGCCAAGTTGTCGGTGCCAAATACCTTCGACTATATGCTCCCGAGGAAAGCAATAAGCTCTATCCTATTGAAGGCTTACTCTCCAACACGAGCCAGGTGCAGGTCGAAGATCCGGATGACGAGCAGTTCCCTGAGTTCCGCCACGCCAAATACGTCGAGTGCGTGCTGCGGGAGGGCGAGATGCTCTACATCCCTCCCAAATACTGGCACTACGTCAGGTCGCTCTCGACTAGCTTCTCTGTCAGCTTCTGGTGGGCCTAGGCAACACAATCCGTTGAGCCAATTGACCAAGTCGACTCTTGGCTGCGTCTTTTCAAGTGCGATATCTAGATATCGCGCTGGAGGCGCAGCGACCCTACAAGGGGATAGGAGTATTGTGAACGGAGCTGAAGCATGGCGGGGCTGTCGCTATCGCAGGCGGAGTTGCTGAAAGTTGGGCCCATAACGAGCCACCACTCGCTGAGGTTACTTCCTGTTAGCAAAAAGAAGAAAAAGGTTTGTGAGCACGATGCACGTTTCGATCAGCGCGTTGATTTTTTGACCTTTGCTCTGGATGGTTGGCAGCAAAAATTCGTCATCGGAGATGAATATGGTGTCGTGTCTAGCTACCAGATGAAGAAGGGCGAGCCGCAGAATGTGTACAAGTCCGTGACACTAGCGGGCCCCGTGGCCTGCGTGACCATGGGCACGAGCAGGGGCACTGAGGACAAAGCATTTGTTGCTACTGGGCAGCACGTGCACGGCTTTAGTAAGAAGGGCAAGGAGTTTTTTAAGTTCCAGAGCAACCTGGCAGAGCCAATGCGCAAGATTCATGCCTACGATAGCCAGCTATGGACGACCACGGACTTTACCTTTAACCAATACGAAAACGGGTCCGACAAGCACTCGTATGTTAGTCCAGATCGCATCAATGATGCACTTGTGGTCCCAATAAACCATGAGCAAGACTTCTATGGAGTGCTCGGATGTCAAGATCGTTACATTCGTGTTGCGAAAGACTCGAAGTCGGTGTCCAAGAAAGCTGTAGCAGCTCCTGTGACGGCGCTTTGTCGTGTTCCGACAGTGACGGCCAAAGGTACCACACCATCCGGTCCTGCTCAGATACTGTACGGTACTGCTGCCGGGGGTCTTGGTCTCGTCACCTACAACGGCGACAAGCTTAAGAACAAGTGGAAAACTTCCTCGGAAGCATCTCTGCCCTCGAGTATTGGCAACAACGAATCTAGAGGAACTGGAGATATCAGCTTGCCTCCATCTACAGCTACAGTTAACTCAATCGCGTGCTTTGATATCAACCGCGACGATCACCCCGAGATACTGGTGGGACGGGATGATGGCCGTGTGGAGGTGTATTCGTTCAATCCAACCTCAGGGGATGTTGTCAAGCTTTTTGAACACGCAAACAGTGACAGTATTCGCTGTGTTCAAGGTGGAATTGTAGCCACGCCAGGGTTTGAAGAAGTTGTTGCCACCACTTTTTCAGGGCGTGTCCTCAGCTTCACCACTGAACCACTGGATCAACCTGACGACGATGATAATTACGGCCGATCGCGCGGAACTGTGCAGCGCGAGACTCGTATTGTCAAGCTGCGCAAGGAGGTTGCCGCCCTTGAAGATAAGATTGCGCGCTTGAGTTTGCAACGTGGAGCAAAAGAAAAGGAGTATTTACCCGTGGCTGAGGACCTCGTAGTGAACAGCAAATTTCAGCTGAATGCAGCACTGGGTGCATACGATGTGTCCCTGGAAATCCCTGTTAGCATTCAGATGATTATCTTACACTCAGCTGTGCCATTGGATCTGCTCGAGAACGAGAGCAACCTTGCCATTGTGAGCAAGTCTCCGTGTGACCCTGCAAATGGCACGCATTTTTTAGCCACTTACCGCTGCTTGGAACCAACTCATCGCCTCGAATTCCAAGTGCGCACTATTGAAGGTCAGTTCGGAAACGTCGAGGCTACGGTAGTGGCAAATACTCAGCCACGATCGGCTCAGACTATCAAGTTTTTCGTAAAACCGCTTTCGCTGCACCACCGTGTCAATGAACTGACCGAGGCCGAAGAAGCCGAACTTCAGAAGCCAACCAATACCCTGCACCTCAGTGGCGACTTTTCGCTTGTCCAAATACATGACTGGGTGTCGATGTGCTTGCCTGAGGTTCCTGGTCGTTTACAGAGCGAGGACGTCACTCTGCGCTACCGCAACACATTCCTCGGGAGTCTGTTGCTATGCCGCTATAGCAAGGGAGAGGCTAGCTTTTCGACGCCTTCCGTTTCTGTGATCGCCATTCTGAAGGAAATTATCACTAAGGAAGCAACTGCACGCAAAGCCACGCTCAACATTTCGCTTGATATCAAGAAGGAAAGTGTACCAGTAATGTTGGGCTACCTACGCCCTCTGTTGGACGCCAAACATGCGTTGGCTTCACAGGTCAAGCTCATCGACGGCCTCAAGGAACTACAACTGCATGAGGAAGACTACGCTGCCTGGATGGCACCAGAATACCAGCACATCCTTGAGAACTCGGAGAAAATCCTGGCGGAGTTTAAGCTTAGTCCCAAGGCACTCAACTACCTCGCCGGCATTCTCACTGACCTGTACGTAGACCTCTGCAAGTTCCGCGGCACCAGCCCAAAGCAAAACTTGCCGCGCCTCTATCAGCTCATCGAGCACTACCATTTCGACACACTCGTCGAGTTCTACATGAGAGAGTAACCACATTGAAAATTGAGAAGGGCAATCAGCAATAAAGCACTTGGCTTGGTAAGGGGACGTGCCCATGGAAAGAAGCAGCCACAAGCCAACAATCACCAGAGCTCTGCAGGACATAGGAGTTGCATTTTCTTGCTGAAACCCCCTTCTCGGTCGTCAATCCAACCAGCGTCATCGCAGCGAGCGCCTTCGAATGTGGCGGCAGGTAAATGATACTCAGAGTTGCAGTCATGTGGATATTTTGCACCATAATACATATTAGTACCAACTCAACCTTCACCATAGTACGATTCACCACCAAGTTTAAGCAGACCTGCATAAAGCTATAGGGCGACCCTAGTACTCCTGGCAAAACAATTTGAGATCGCTCATGCCGTCGTTAGTAGCTCGACCTTGACAGTGCTGACCTCCACGATCTTCTTGCTCACCAATAGAGACGACCACCGTTCTTTTATAATATAACTGCAGCTGGGAATTGACTGGCTGCCCCATCAACTGCAACTTCCAGGCGACCATCACTCTTGAAATGGCTACTTTTGGCGGGGTAGGGGTGGAGGAGCCCAAAACAAGCGTGCGGTGACGATCGGCCTTCGGCTGAGAGCGCGGAGATGCTTTGGGCGCAGCGCCTGCGCACACGAGAAGCCTACGAGCCCCTTTGCCGGGTAGTGGTCTCCGCTATATAGAAGCGGGCCAAGTGCAGGCGCCCCCCTTTTCTCAAGCTTCTCTCTCCCCCTTCCCCTTGCAGCCTTCTTCAATGTCGCCCAAAATACTTGTTATCACGGGGGCTTTCGTTACGTGATAACAAGTCCAGCGTAGAGCATCGAACTTCAAGCACAACACCGATATCGTGGCGCAAGACATTGTACATGTATGCCAACCATGCTTTTTTTCTTTCTGATGCTACTCACAATTCTTCGAACAGCCCACCCTCAGCAGCCAATGCCGTTGGCTTCTGCGGATAACCAGACGTCTTAGCCTGAGTCGCTGACATTTATTTTAGCAGCTGCTACACGCATGCAGGTTAGGTTGCTGGTGTCATTGCCTAATCGCCTTCGCCAGCTCGATTCGAAACGTGTAGGCTTTCGGTGTCATACGACAAGAATACCAGGCGTTCTTGTACGTGATAGTAAAGCACCACCTTCACAAAATAACGTTCAGTAGCATCGCATTGCAATGCATCGATCTGCCGTGCTATTGTTTGGGGCTGGCATGATATTCTCGTGGACGAAACGAAGGCTGGTTACAACGCTGCATGTATACTACCGTACTCAGCGCGTGCCCACAACGAGCAGCGAGCTCGCACAGCCTGCATGCACAACTTGCAGCGCAGCCTGCACGCTACATGCATATGTTTTCCGGGGATCGCCATGCTGTTTCGCCTTGGACGGCACCAGCGTGTTGTCCCTCTTTCGCGCGGTGCCCGCGACCGCGCATGCTCGCCCGAGCCATCACATTAAGGAGGTTCTCCGACGACGCCCTAGATTGGGCTTCTGCACGCGCTAGTTTGGGCTCACCTGGCCCTAGCGACGGACACAGACCAGCCCATGCTCACTCTGGACTTCAAAAGACACACTTGCTATTGACGTCGCGTGGGGGCGGCCTGCCCATATTGATATGGGTTTGCCGGCCGGGCCGAAACTATCCCATTCCCCAACATCCAGCGGCCAGCGAGAAGTCCCCTCCGCCCGCCCCGCCCCCCCTCTCCCCGCGCCATGGAGACCCGATCCTCGCCGTCCATGCGCGAGCTGCGCGCCGTCGCACACGAGCGCGGCCTCAAGTACTACCTGCACCTGTCCAAGCCCGAGCTCTTCTCGCTGCTGCAGCGCAAGGAAGGTGGCGGCTCGTCCAGGGCCGCGACGGCCCTCGCCGAAGAGGTCAAAGACGTCAAGGAGAGCTCCGTGCGGCGCGTGGAGACGGCCACGCGCGCCAGCGAGCGCCTCTCGAGCCGCAAGCAGAAGCGCAAGAAGCGCGAGAACGACAAGGTGGACGCGTCACGCGACGCGAAGAAGGCCAAGGTCGTGATCAACACTTTGGACCCCATCATGCTCACGGAGTTGGGCCTGCACACGGTGCGTGTTTGCAGGAGAGCAGGAAGGAAGGCAGCGCTGCTGCTAGTGCTAGGAAGTACTGACTCGCTTATTTTTGGTGGCCGGTGCTCATGTGTGCAGTTTGAGTTTACGCGGACGAACGGCTCTGTCGTCGTGTACAATGTGGAGACGCTCGTGCAGTACATCCTTGCCACGGGAGACTTCTCCGAGCCGGAGACGCGGATCCCCTTCTCGGACGAGGACTTGCGTCGAATCGATGCGGAGGTATCTCATGTGCCCTGTGCTCCTCTGGTCAGATGATGAGAGGATTAAAAAATCATCTTGATCTCTTGCCAGGCGAGCAAGGCAAAGCTAAATGAGAAAAGTGTCGTGGAAGCCAAGATGAACAAACACAAGTTTGAAGAGCAAAAGGTCAAGCGAGACGGCATCTTGGGTGCGCGAAAAAGATTTGGCATCGAACTACTCGTCTTGATAGCATGACTAATAAACTGGCTTTCATTTTCTGTCTGCTGCAGGACTGGAGCGATGTGCTTCAGAATATGTCAACAAGATGCTGGACATCGTCGAGAGCGACGACCCCGAGGAGGGCGAGATGTTGCTCATCATGAGCGTGTTCCCATCGTTCTCGGACATTTTCGAGCAGATCCGGAGGAGCGACTCGGAGTACGCCAAGCACAGCATGGGTCACTTCATCCAGTACATGAAGGGTCCCAAAAACCACCCCACGGTCGATCACAGCGGTCTGCTGCCGGTGATTTTGGGCTTCCTCGAGGACGTCGCCATGGGCAAGCAAGGCGCGAGCGCCTTTGGGTTTTGAAACTGCAGCGCCTTGTCGCCCCCGTCTACACCACCGCCCGTCGTTTTACGGGTCCGTTGCAGTCGAAGTTCTTTGTAGTATTAGTCATGCGTAAGTAGGGTAGTCGTAGGTTGGCAAGTAGCGAGCAGTAGGAATAGCGTAGGTAGGTCAGGTAAGTACTCTAAGCAGGAAATAGCCTCAGTGCTTGCAAATCACGTCGCCTCTTCACGCACGTTCTCAGATCGCCGCCCGCCGCCCACTCGTCGCCACGCCCAGCTAAAGCGCCACGTATCGCACTGCCCGCCCGCCCGCGCGTTGTCGCCAGCTGCAACAAAATCAAAAAGTGGCCATCGACGACGCTCGTCAGAGCAACTTAAACTTCCGTGTGCGTCACACCACTTCAACGCCCTTATACAGAGAGATCGCTGTTCTACTAAAGAGACGTTGAAGTTAAAAGTGCGCCAGACCATCACTCCTGAAACCGCCCGCATGGGAGGACACCTCGACGGCCTAGCAGCAGCGCACTAGTCGCCATGGACGCCGCGCGCTCGGCCCCGTTGACGCCGCAGCACCGGCCGCCGGTGCCGCTGCGCCTGAAGCCGCGCGCCGAGTCTGTGCGGGCGCCAAAGCCGCGTCCCATCATGGGCGGGGAGCCGCAGCTCAACGCGCAACAGGAGGCAGAGCAGGAGCAAGAGCACGAGCAAGAGCAGAAGCAGCCGGAGCCAGCAGCCGGACCGAGGCGCAGGGAGCGCTCCGGGTCCATGAAGACCAGGCGGCCGCTCGGCGGCAAGCTGAAGATCGACGTGGACGCGGCGGAGATGGCGGCGCCGCCGGTTGTCGGCTCGCCGCTGGGCTACTTCCCGTCCAAGAAGCAGCCGTCGATCGCGCACGAAGACCACCCGGTGTCCGTGTTTACTGCTGCGGAGAGCCACGCTGGGAGTGGACTGCTGGCCAGTGCGTCGCCCTTCTTGGAGTACGGCATGGTGGTGAGTCTCGTGTGCGACGATCGAGGCGGCGTGGTGGCCGCGGAAGGGTTCGCGTCGCGGGACGTGAGGCTCGAGAGGCTGAGCTATGGGGCTGAAGCGCCCATGACGAGGCTTGGGCTGGGGGGCATGGCGGAGCGCAGAATGTTTGAGGAGAGCGGGCTCCGACTCCTGTCGTGTCCTTTTCGCGACTGCTTGTTTGAGGTGGTGCCAAAGATGACGTACGATGCGACCATCGCGCTGAGTTCGTTGATTGATGCGGGGGGCAAATCTCCGAGGCGGCCGAGTAGCCAGCACACGTTGGACAACTTGCGCTTCAAAAGCGAAGCGGAGACCCGTTTGAACGCGATGATGTACAAGAAACTGAAGGGCACCCAAGTGATATATGGACAGGTACGATAGACGATGCGGGTGTTGCAACTGTTATGATCTCTAACTGTGTGTGCGTGATTGTTTCCAGATTATTCAACTCCGACATACTAAAAGCGGCAAGTATGTATCGTTGGACCCTTCACCTATTTCCTTTCGCGGATCGGAATACGCCCCGGTACGCAAAGAAGAAGGAACTGTTGTAGTTTGCTGATCCTAACTGTGGTTTCAGGTCTTCCTAGACACTGGTGGGCCCAGCTCCCACTTTACAGTACTGCCGCGATTTAAGCTGCGATCAAAAGGCGCTCCCGTCCAGCTCACGGACCAAGTAGGATAACCTGGCTAGTATTTTGTAAAATCATATGCTTGTGGGCTTATTCAATTGACTTACTCATATTTGCTGTTGCAGATGATTCTGACTGGTGGAACCGAAGTGCAACCATTCAACTTGTTTGTTTCCAACCGAAATGCTAGTGACATATTTTCAGTTGGGGTGGTTGGTTCGAGCGTTCATTCGTCACATTGGAGAGCGGTTCAATATGATTGCTTCGACGGTGATAGCGTTGTCGCTAATAGCGATACAAGTTTGATTAGAAACGATGGAGGTCTTCGCGCTGGGTCATGTATCCGGCTTTTCCATTTGGAGACCAGCTCGTGGCTTGGTTTTACCGGAAAAGAAACTCGAGATTCGTCAGGTGGTCTTGTGACCCTTCAATACAACGATGAAAGTGAGCAAGAAGATAGTACCAAGAGTGTTTTGTCCTCGGATTCACTATGGGAAGTCGAGCGTGTGTCTGTGTACGAGGGCGGTCACATTAAGTGGAGAGAAACAATAACGCTCCGTCACCTTCTTACAGGGAAATATCTAGCAGTGGTGCATCAACAATCACCACGTGCGGCTACCCGCTCAACCACAAATACGCGACTGTCGTCTCACGCCTGTGCGCAAGCTATGGCTCTACAACAGCCCCAGGTTTTTCGATTTGTGCCAACTGCTATTGCAGACGAAGAGTAAGTGGACTTGTTTGCGGTCCTGTACTACGAACGTATGCTAACACCAACTAACACCGTAATCCTCCAGCACTCAAATAGAAAATGGAGATGTTGTGTTGATTCAGCACAAAAAGACAAACAGTTTCATTCACTCGATTGATACGCATGCTTCCACTATGACGGACATCCGATTGTCATCAAAGCCGCTAGCTCATAATTTTGGTGCTGGGAAAAGCGGTATCAGCACAGGGGGGGCTTCGTTTGCTGTCGTGGCACTACATGGTGCGCGAGATGAAGATGCATTCAAGATTGTTACAGTACCTCAAACCGAAGTGAATGATACACTTCTGCTTGTTTCTTATAAGCAGGCGTTGAACGTGTTTTTGGAACAGTTTAGAACCGAGGCTTGGAGTGATCGGCAATCTTTTCAATTTGATCGCGAGAATACCGTGATAGTGTTCAGACGGATTGAGGGAGCCCTTGCTGAGTTAATTGATTTTTGTGTAAGTGTCGAGAATGATTCTGCGGATCAGCTGAAATGCCGTCAAAGCCTGTTTAGAACATATCAATATATCGAGCTGTTGATCGAAATGATAAAGGCACCTTTTCAATGCTACGGTGGGCCATTTTCGATTGAAGAGGTATGTTCATACAATGACGAGTACATGAGCTCATCGAGAGATTCTGGTGAGGACAGCGATGAATTGGAGATGAGAGGATCACCTGTTCGACAGCGAACCGGATCACTCGCCCTTTTATGGCCAGGAAATATGTCGCCTAATAGCCGGGGTCTGATTTCTCCACGACGTTCTGTTCAGGATAATCATCCACGGCGCAAAAGTACTGTCAGTAGCCCGGCATCATCTCGGCAAGAGACGCATGCTGCAGCGATGCAAAGCCTTAACCGCATTATTCCCGCGATCAATGCGCTACTGCTCCACATATCTTGGTCTAATCGGACAAATGAGCTATATGTGGTGAAAGTCGCAATGCCAGTGTTAATGGAGCTACTTGGAAATGGGTTTCAGACTTCATTGCCTCTCTCTTACCTGCTACGTGAAAATCGGAATTTAGTAGAATCAATTACTGGATATTCAAGCATTATCCGCAATTTCTTTGAGCTGATTGTCACTCGTGGAAAGTCAATCAGATATATGCAGTTCTTGGTTGCACTGTGTACGTCAAGGGGAAAAGGAGTTCCTAAAACGCAAGAAGCGATTTGCGAGCTGCTTTTCAATCCAGCAAGTGGGTATCGAGACGACGTAATCATTCCGATTCGCCCTTCTGATAATGGATTTGATATATGTACATCAAACCATGCGTCATCTGAAGTTAATCAAGATATCGAAGTTATGTTCAATCGACCAGCAAAAATAAAGCAGGCGGCGTCTAATACTGGGATGTGGATGCCACTTGCCAAATTTTATGAGGAGTATTACGTGAAAGCCAAGTATCGCTCTCTTGGACAATACTGCTACGGGCTTTTTCGTTTATATGCTTCGTTATGTTTGGATCGGAACTACGTTAGCATCGAGTATGTTCAGACGGCGTTTCCACGTGAGAACATTTTGAGCTGTGTGATGGATCCCCTCCTAGCGCGCTCGTTGCGTTCTGTAATGATGGACCTACTGCGCGTTGCATATGTCGATTGTGAACCTCAAAAAATGATGTCATGCCCAAACTATACTCGTATTTGGACAGACATTAGGGTAAACGCAACAAAATCGCTTCCAGGTTTTTCTCAAGCTACGTACTCTCCTGAAGATCTTGCATTTTTCTCAACGTTGAAGGGATATTGTTTCTCATATCTTGATAGGCTGCAAGGAGCAATTATAATTGATGAAATTCCTGAAAATGAGCTTACCCTTGCTATTCTTCGTGTTGCTAGAAAGATGGCCGGGTTTGGAATGTATTCCACCGAGGAAGAACTGTCTCGTTTTGTGGTTCAGTTATTCGATCTACTGGATGAAAGAACTGACTACTTTCGAGAGATCCCAGAGCACTCCAATATTGAATGTACTGAGGCCAATACAAAAGGGTACAATTCAACATCACGTCAGAAAACGATCAATCAGAATACGCTGTCAGCAACTAAGCAGCGGAAGGTACCTCTTGTATCTGGGGGTAATGACCATGGATCGGGACGGGGAGTAATTCCACAACTCTCACCACATTTGAAGAACGCGGTGCTTTTTGATGGTGCAGGGGCTATGTCAGGCATCCGCATCACAAAAGAGCGCGATGCTTCGAGACAGTACAATTTTCTCGGTAAAGATGCATTCCGATCATCAACTGCTGAAACTAGTGGTTCGGCACCTAGTCCAGATAGCAGTCCGCATCGGCATTTGAACAAATTGCTCTCGCCCAAAGTCGATTTACACTCTGGTTATTCGTTTGATGTTCATGAAATGAATGAATTTAATCGAGTTGTAATGGAGATAAAGGACGAAATTTGTGCGATTTTCATTCTTTTTGACCATGTACGCGTGGACTTCCTGATCTCGACAATGTTAGCCTCGTTTCAAGCTCGACATGGAGGTCCACCGTCAACCTCACCTACTCGCAATCGTGACCCTGATGTAATTCACACAGCTCTGTTTGAGGATGCGATCGTGAGAGAAACGGTGTCGAGTGCGTTTGCAGTGCCTCCCCGAGGCCTACCACATGGCCACCACTCCGATAAGATATCACCGCTTGCCGTATACCTATTCGGCTCCAAGTCGTTGGATTGCAAGCTTTCTTTGGGTAGATTGGGGAGGAGAAGTGTGACAACAGTATTTATGCAAATGCTAATGTACGAGTATCCGCCACTTGTGTCAAGGGCTTTGGAGTTGTTGTTGCAACAGTATAACCAGCATGATCAGTTCTTAAAGGAGCTACAGAACGTGCAACTGCTTGTGTCCGAGGAAACTATCACCATCTACAACAAGCTAAAGGGGGATGTTGATGAGCTTCGCAGGCTAGCCGAAACAACCGAAGTTTGGATGGATTTGACGTCAAGATCAGATTTTGAAAGAGCATCTGCGGTGTGTCAGCTACTTCAATCATTGACAAAGGCTATTGAGCTTACGAAGCCTGATCATTTGGTAATAAACGATGAACCGAAGTTAGGTCGAGGCCGCCGCCAACTGAAATTACAAAACCTGGGAACGTCGACAAGTGAGGAATCGTCTAGTGAAGACGACGGAAACTCTGCTGACTTACTTGCCACTAATTCAAAATGTACCCCCATGGAAATACTCTCCACGGAAAAGGGTATGCGAAAGCCAGGGCATCGTATCAGCATCGAAAAGCAGCCCCCAAATCGAAAATTAAAGCACCAAGCCAACCGATATGTGTTGGATCCATCGGTCGGTCGAGTAAGTCAGTACTCCGGTAGCCATGAGGTGATTCCACCTTTTTTTGCATCAGTAACGACAGAGAAGTCGGCAAATGTTGACAAGGCCATATCGATGGAGGCTCGTCGTCTATTGCGTAACCTAAGAGCAGCTCAATTTGTACTGAACATGCTGGTTGACGGTGCTCATTTTTACGAAGGGCATATATCATTTGGCAACGAAGAGTTGCAGCATTCTCCAGGATCTCCGACGACAAGGTCAAGAACGAAGCTTCAAAAAAGGCAACGGGACCAAATTCGAGGGGTTTTTGGGAAAGGAATGCAATTCTTGCGTGCCTTTTGCATAGGCGATGTGGAGAACCAGGCATTGGTCGCCCCTTACGCGCCGATGATTGCGCAGTATGTTCGCGATCTTCCAATTGCCCAGGAGCTGCTCGTGGCAATATACGCGGATAATTTTACATTATATAACGCTGTACCCATTGATCTGATTAACATTTTTGTTGGGCGTTTGATTCAGGATGGCCCGGATCCCCGATATCTTTTCTTTTTGGAAACGCTGGTACTTTGCAATGAGCAGCCGATTGTTGAGAATCAATTATTGGTACTATTTCAATTGGTTAAGAGTTTCGAAAATGCTAAGGTACTACAGATGTTTGATGATGCAACACAAACTATCAGGCAGTTATACCGTCTACTTGAAAGGCATGTTATCAATCTGAATGGGGGGATTGATGCTAACAGCCGCTCCATAACCCAGGATGTCTCCAAGTCGAACTTGCCAGCAAGAAGCAATGCAAGTTTGAATTCGGATGCCGCCGCAGCTAGTACTACTGACTTTTCATATCACCAGCGTGATACCGCCGCCGACAGTGACAAAATGTTGGAGTATCATGTGCGACTTCTTCATCTGTTTGCTGCATGCGCTACTGGGAAGAATACAAGGGCACAGGAGATTTGCCAGCAGATTCTACCTCTTACAAGCGTGCTGGATCTGTTGTCCCACGATAATTGCTCTGAAGGATTCCACCTAGCATTGTTGCGCTTTTTAGACCAAGTATTTTTAACCGCTGATGACATTGAGACTCCTGGAGCTGATGATTTGATACAAATTATGATTGCATTGACCCAAGTGTGTGAGAAGCAGATTATCAAGTATCTGGCATACGTTCAAGTAAAAGATTTAAACCGCCAAGCGACGCTATCTCTTCGAAAAAATAAATCAAAGGCAGGGAAAATGGTGGGCTTGTCTACGCAGAAGCCGCTCGAATCTGCCCCCCTCTATTTGGTTATATTTTCTGTTGTTCCAACGCTTTACTCGTTTATTCAACAGTTTTCTATTTTTCTTGACAACAATGAGGAGGCTCAGTATTACTTATTTCGCTTGCATAATTGTATGGCACTGTTGCTGATAGTATGCGCCACGACTAAATGGCAACTACCGAATGACATCACCATCAATATCGAAGACTTTGTATATATAGTCGACAAAACTGTTCGGGTAGGTATGATACAGTATCAAGCTCCTGTGCAGAAATCGCTAGAGCAATTGTGGTTGATGTCGCTCAAGTATGGCGAACGATTAGATTGTTCGTCGTTGGATTGTAAACAGGAGCTGTCAGATATATTGCAGTGGGCACTTGATAAGCGTGACAACGAACTTAGAAATGATTCGATGCTGGGGGCAACACGCAGTAAAGCCCCGGATGATCTGCCGGATACCTCGTTAAGTGACACAAAAGATATCAGTCCTCTTGGCCAAGCCGTTCGAGACAATACTTCCCGTGATAGCATGCATGGCTTCAATGCTGACGATGATTCTAAGGCTACAAATTCGCGAGGGAAAGCAGATGCTCCATACAAAATGGACAACCTTAGCGCAAATAAGCCTGTGACTTGGGGAGATGCCGAACATAATTTTCCACATTCTGAAGCGCATACGAATAACGTTGTTAAACTTGAAAGTACCGTGGAGACTTTCGGAACGAAACCCCCAGGTAGACTTTTGCATCGTCTCTCACCAGGGCGATACTACAAAGGGTTTCGAGCCGGGAGGGCTGGGCTGCAGTATACAAGTCCGAAGAAAAACAAGATGCCAGTTGCCCATTTTTTGAACGTAAGCGTCCCTGAACACCGAGCTTCAAGTGTTTCTGTTGGACCAAGCAGTATTGATCAAACCGAAGACATAAATATTATAGGACGTCAATATCAGCAGTTCAACGAGCTGGGCCAATTTATATCCTGGCTTGAAGCCGATCCCCGAGTTCACAGCGCCATGAGAGATGAGCTTAACCAGATGGTACAAGGAATTCTGGGTATTGAGACTTCGATGAAAGAGGAATATAACCCTCATGTACATATCAGAAATGTGGCATTGTCATTTGATCTCGTGGTTGCTAAGCTTGTTGAGCACGTCGAGGCTTTGCAAGACCCCAGTTATTTGAAGACAAATTTGACCCTTCTAAATGTTTTCTGCCGAATGATTTACGCTGTCGGGGACGCCGAAGAACGACACAATATGCAAATTAAGTTGAATCAACTCGGCGTGACTCGATTAATTGTGCAACTTATCGCATCTCGTGATAGTGATGCGCTGTTTTCGAGCAGTGTTGAAGTTGGTGTTGCACTGCTGGATGGTATGAATGCTGAGGTGCAAGAGAGCTTCTACTACTGTTGGAGCCAGCCACCCAACGAGAAATTTTTCGAGCGGATTCAAGATCGAATAGAAAAGGCCTGCAAGCTGATACACAGTATTGATCGAGTTAGTGTCGGTACGCTCGCGCTAACACGCGGTGAGTCTACAGTCGAAGATTTACCGGAGGGTACATTGGATGGAAACGATCTAAAGATGTTACATCAGCGACACTCGATGTTCCGCCTTAATCTAGATGGGCCGCCAGGAAATAAAGTAGCTGACAACGGTGGGTCAAAACGACTTGGAGCGCCAATTACCTCACTTTTTCGATTTCTTCAGCTCCTTTGCGAAGGGCATTATCTGAATGCACAACGAGCTCTCATCGCGCAGCCGCATGCTACCGTTTCGGCAAACTTAGTGGAATCTACAACATCATTTCTCCTCGATACGTACTTGGCTTTAACAGATATGGATATGGGTCTGATCACACAATTGTTTGAGACGATCACTGAGTACTGCCAAGGTCCATGTGTGGAAGCCCAGGAAACAGTTGCAAATTACAAATTTATCAGCGCTGTGAATGCCTTACTGACTCATTCCTTTGAGCATCGAGACACCCGATCACAACAATCTGTGCATCGCTTGCGTGCTGCTATTGTAGTTACACTGCTAAGCCTTTTAGAAGGTCGAAGCGATCGAGTATTGCACGCCCAGCTCGTGCAAGAGTTGAACTTTGAGGCACTGAAGATGAATTTGGTGGAAGTATTCGTGCATTTTATTCTCAATCACGGCACGTATGCTGGTAACTCGACGTGCAGTAAGGATTTTTATCTGACAATGGGCTTCAACATCTACATCTTACTACAACAGCTCGCGGATCAATATCCTGAGCAAGCTTGGTGGATTCCTGTATCTGATAGTGACGAGGTTGTAGGCGCACAGGCATGGCAACCTCTGCAATCCTCTCGGAATAAGGTACATTCCGGAACCCAGTACATTAGTCGCTATGCATCGCATGAGTATCGTGACGCTTTCCGATTCTTCCAGTCAAAATGTGCAAAGGTCGAAGTAGTTTGGGACCACCGTCGATTGTCAGGCGTTCATGCTCCAACCCAAGTCGGTGCAAGAACTGGTGGTCCTGTTGCAGAAAAGACAACGGGGTCAGTTGACGTTAGTGGGAGTTTCAGTGATGGAAAGGTGCTGTTAGATCAGGCTCATACGACGGGTGCATTGATCCCATTCTACTTTCCTATCCACCCAATCTGTTTTTGCCTCACGAACAAATCCAAGAAAAAACTGGTGGGGGACGTATCCAGAGGGGCTGATAAACTTTCTGATTTTTACTCACGCTCGGACAAACTTGTCGATGAAATGACGCACCAAAGCCGCCTTTTGCACCATCGCCACATATCCTGGATAGCGAGGAAGTCGGAGCAGATCAAACGCTTGTCCTTTTTTGGCGCGGTGATTATCAATCTGGTTGTGTTGCTATTTTACCGAGCTGGCGCTATTAATTCGAGACCGTTTGCAGCGAGTGAAGTCACCTTTATTCATACGTGGGGACGAATAGTAGAGCCTCCAAGACCGTCCTTGTGGATTGATGCTGCGCTGTCAATGGCGGGCACTGTTCTCATTATTCTATATTCTATTGTTCTCATGTGCTACATGCTCAATTCAGCACCTCTATTGATCAAAAAGGGATGGAAGCGTCGTCATCGTAGAGAGCAAGCTAAGCGATCGAAGCAGTATGCTCATAGTTCTCGCCACCGACTTGCTGAAAGCAAAGAGCGCGAGACGTTTCAAGATACTGAACATCTATTGCGATCACTTCGTGAACGTGAAGAAGAGTACAACTATTTATGTTTGCCTCCTTCTATCCGGAACCGATCCAGGAAAATGAAAGCAAATCCGGTATCACCTCGTATCAAATCCTCAGTTTTTCCAGTTGAGGTCAAATCTGCAACAACAAATATCAATGGAATTGAGCCATCGCGAAGCCGAATTCGAGTTCGGCTCGAGATACTTGGTATTTCGCTTTACTTTCTCATCCGGAGTCCTCGAGTGATCTACTGTCTGTTGCAGATCTTCATTTCGATCTTGGGTTCATATGTCAACAAACTCTACTTCGCATTCCTTCTACTTGATGTGGTAGAACGCTACAAGGAACTAAACTATGTACTGCGATCGATATCACGACCAGCCAAGGCACTTGGTGTAACGACGATACTTTATTTGATCGTAGTGTACGTATTTGCAGTCGTGGGTTTCTTTTTCTTCCGGGAAGATTTCACACCAGCCAATGAACTAACACATGCCCAACGTGAGGGTCGAGCACCGTACACGTGCCAACGGTTATTCCAGTGTTTTCTTGTGAGTTTAGACCAAGGATTAAAAAGCGATGGAGGGCTGGGTACGTATCTTCGACAGCTCCCATTAGGTGCATCCGCACACTCGTATGGCCGTTTAGCATTCGACGTACTATACAACATCCTTCTTGTTGTATTGCTCTTGAATCTAATTTTCGGCGTCATAATTGATACGTTTGCTTCACTGCGCTCGGACGATCAGGAAAAGCTGCTTGACATGCATGGCCGCTGTTTTATTTGCTCTATCGATGCGTACACTTTCGATCGAGCCACAAAGCGGGGATTTCATGATCACGTCTCGCGCGATCACAATATGTGGCATTATCTGTATCTATTTGTTCATATTCGCAAGAAAAATATTACCGAGTATAATGGATTGGAGTTGTTCCTGGCCATACGAATGGCGAAGAAAGACATGTCATTTTTTCCAACTCATCGTGCTTTGTCACTCACCAAGCGTGGGGATTTAGATGAGAGCCATGAAACAGACGCTTCTATCCAGGATGGTCGTTTCTACGCTGCAAGTTCATCCTTCGGGTCAAGACGCTACGCTATTCCACCACTCTCACCTTCGAGGACACCGTCATTAATCTCGAGAGCAACATCATCGCATAGCAATCTTAGCTTAGATCAACGAGCACATGGCAAGAGAAGCAGTAGCGTGAGTTTCCACTCGGCATCGGTAGCTCGTTCGATGGGATATATGGAGATCCCAGGAGCACCAGAAGTACACTCACCTGATCGAGCAACAATCGGAAAGCTGGAAAAGATTGAATCAACAATTAGCGCGCTTGCAAACGCACAGGTCGAGATTAAGGAAGCCCAGCTGCGCGCAGAACAACGATACAATGAGATCCTCAGTGCCATTTCAGGCTGTCAACAGCAGCAGCGTTCATTTTCTGATCAGTCTCCAATTTCGATAAGTCGAAGCATGTCAAGCTTGTCAATAAGAGAGTCTTCACCATCTGCGTCTTGTAATCCCTCCATTCATGCACCAGGCTCCGTCACGCCAAGGATTTTCAACTTCGAGTCCGTGACTAATGACCCCGACGATGAGGGGGTGGATTTAAGACCTCGGGGTACGCAGCAAGCTGTCGAAGGCAGAATCTCAAGTCCACCAACGTCAAGTGTGGAGAACAATTTAGCGTCGATCACACCGCGCACTCTGAATATTGAGACAATTGCAAATACTGAAGACAATGAGGCCAACTCTATTGAAGAACCTCAAGATTGGTTCTTGGCATCTCCAGAGAACAACAGATCCCCGCACAGCGATTTTGGTCTAGTCCCGTCGCACTCATACGAGCTTCCTTCCAATGCTGACGACATGCCCACGGAGTACTCTGCATCACCAGATCTGTTAACGCTGGCACAGACTGCTCCTGGAAGTAGACTGCAGCAAGCAATGCCAAGGCAGTCAACACCTCGTAGATCTGGCGCGGTGTCACCACGAGTTTTCAACTTTGAGTTTGTTTCCGACGACGAACGAGTGCACAAGGCGGATAGTCCGAGACGAAGGCAACGTCAATTGTAGGGGTACAGCGTAGTTTATGAAGAGCTATTACAGCCAAATGCACGCGTTCCGCACTGGTACCGAGTCAGCTCGTCGCTTTGTCTATACTGCGTGTTGCTTGAAGCCTGCCACGTTGGCAAGTCTACTCTGACAGGCTGGGTCCCGTCACGAACGAGTGCAGCGCAAACATGACGAAGAGGACGCCGCCTACAAGCGTCACAGTCCGCTCCGAGATGCGCGTGGCCAAGAACTTGCCGCCAATGACAGCGATGCCCGTGCACATCGAGTGGCCGAGGATGGCGCCCAGCGTCACGCCGAACGCGTCCTTCGTGGCCGACAGCGTCACTGTCGCGATCTGCGAGCGGTCACCCCATTCAGCCAGGAATGTCATGAGGAACGTCTGCGAGAAGACCTTGATCATGCCGTCCGTGGCGCTCTCCGCCTTGGCGGCAAGGCCGTCCTCAACATGGCTGCACCCCAGCAAGCACAAAACCCCGTCAGCACCCGTTCCACTCCTCTTCCCCCCCAGGTCAGCAGCTCCGTACTCCGCCTGAATGGTGTCCTCGTCCTTCTTGCCCATGAGCTCCTCCTCCACCTCCGTCAGCTCGTCCGACGGTCCACTACATCAAAGAAAAAAGAAATAAAACAACAAAAGCAAAGTCACCACCGGAACGGGAACCCCTCAGCTCCACACCCGCGGAACCGCATCATCCGCCCGCGTTACTCACGCGGCGTTCATTTCGCGCGCGTCGTACAACATCTTGACGCCGAACACGACGAACTACAGCAACATAAGCCATCGCGTCAACAAAGCAAGTCAACTCTCCCCCCCCACACACACATACATACGCGCAACTTACCAACACGCCGCCGAGGTAGTGCGTGAGGCTCGGGGGCAGGAACTTGGTGGCCACCACGCCCATGACCACCGACAGCACCGTCATGACCACGAGCGCGCCGATGGCGCCCGCGAACACCACCACGCGGTCCTTCTTCATGCTCAGGATGGCGGCGATGAAGAACGTCTTGTCGCCGATCTCCGTGGCCCAAATGGTCAGGATGCCGCTCACGAAGCCCGACCAGAACTTGTGCGGGCCGGCGCCGGCGCGCAGCTTGGGGCGCGGCACCCACGCGGCGGCTGCGGCGCCTTCCGCCGGCAGCGCGCCCAGGAACGGGCCCAGCGCCTGCCGCAGCGCGTCCGTGAAGGCCGCGAACTCGCGCGCGTCCACGAGTCCGTTGTGGTCGGCGTCCGCGCGCTCGAAGGCGGAGGCCACGGCCGAGTTGGCGGCGGGCGCGGGCGTGGCCGCCTCCGCCTCGCCGTCAGCCTGCGCGCCGTGCGGCTCGGCGGGCTGCGCCAGCGCCAGCGCGGCGAGCAGCGAGAGCAGCAGCAGGAAGAGGCGCGGCATGGCTGGAAGTGGCGTATTATGTATGACAGGGTCGGGGGCGCGCCACGTAGAGGGTGCTTGAGTTGCGCAACGCAAGCGGCGCGTAGAAAGACGCGGCGGACGCGGGTGGGGGCTCTTGACGTTTAAAACGTTCCTTGCTTCTCTTGGTCGCGGAGGGAGACGAGGACGGGCACGTGCCGCCTGGCGAGGACGAGCACGTGCTGGCACTGCCAGGCTGTGGCACAGCCGCTGTGCTAGTACCAGGAGGAGCTTGCGTTCGAGCTGGAGTTGGGGCGTGATTGCGGCGGCTTGAGAGCGCAGCCGGCGGATGGAGCAGGATGGAGCGAGACGCCGCGTCGCAGACGCGTGCGAACCTTTGGCGCTGCACTGCGACGCGGCGGCTAGTCATCACGACGGCAATCACGTCACCGCGGCAATAATTGCCGCCTCCGCGCTCAACTTGCCCGCCCCCGCCCCTGATCCAGTCCAAGTCACTTCAACTTGAAACGGCCGTTGCTGCAAACGTCCCACCGCCGCAACACGGGCGCAACATAAGCCGGCGCAGATCCGGAATCCACGTCCCGTTGCGTTGCCGACGCGCAACGCAAGGCCTTCCATCGATGCGCTGCGCATGTCTTTGATGCTGCAGTGCCCCCATGCAGCGGCACCTTGGACTCCTCTCGTCCCCGGCGGCACAAGCAGACAAGCAGCAGCGGCGCGCAGACCTCATGGACTTCCTCAACGCGGTGTGGCGCTTCTCGCTGGGCGGCGACAAGGACCTGGCGGCGGGGCAGCAGGCGCTCGAGCGCATCCAGGCGCTGCTGGTAGCCGCCATCACCAAGTTCAACGGCGAGCCGCACGCGCTCACGCGCGCCGAGATGGCGCCCGTCCGCGCCGTGTGCGACCAGCTCTTCCCGGCCAATTGTAAGCCACTGGGCGCTGCTCGGCACAGCTGTAGACGGTGGAGAGACGCTCATAGTGCTCATGTGATGCGGTGCAGTCCAGCTCAAGGTGCCAGGAGCCGACGGCGCACCGCAGCGCGCCAAGCACGTGCACTACCAGCACGTCTACGAGGACGAGACGTTCTCGATTGGGTGCGTGCGGGCTGTGGCTGCAGGTTGCATGGAGTCTGAACTGCTGCTGACGATATTCTGCTGCTGAGGCCAGGATCTTCATCTTGCCGCCGGGCGTGTCGATCCCGCTGCACGACCACCCGGGCATGAGCGTCATCTCGCGCGTGCTCTACGGCTCGCTGCACATCAAGTCGTACGACCTGGTGAAGGACGGCGCTGCTGCCGGCGGCAAGAAGAAGACGGCAAGACTCCGTCTCAACGAGGTCATCACGGCCCCGCAGACGACAGAGCTGCTGCCGGACTACGGCAACCTGCACGAACTTGTCGGCGGGGACGACATCGGCTGCGCCTTCCTGGACATCATCACGCCGCCCTACGACTCAAACGACGGCCGGGACTGCACGTACTACCGCGTCCTCGAGTCGGCCGACAGCCAGGAGAACAACAGCGACAAACTCGTGACGCTGGAGACGTACAGTCCGCAGGACTTTGACGTGCTCACAGAGGCCTACTACGGGCCCCATCTGCAGCGATACGTAAGCTAAAGACTGCAGCAGCCACACCATCGTCTCCCGTCCGACTGCAGCACTTCACCTCCACTGCATATTGTAACTCCTGCCCCACACTACACCTCAACCCCAACGCAAGTCCCTGAACGCGAAAAGGTGGTGGAGCCTCAAAAGAATGTCATTTAACAGAGCTTAAGTCGGTCAAAGAATTTACTCCTGAGCGCGCAGGATGTCCGAGTCACCGGCGTCCAGGATGCACATGCAGGACACGCGGAAGTACTTGCCGCACGCCGTGCCGAGGTCGTTGTTGTTGCCCGTGAAGTGGTGCACGCCCGTCTTGGCCAGCATCGAGTAGTACTCGACCTCCGACTTGCGGAGCGGGGGCGTGTTGGTGGCCAGGATCACGAGCTTGGCCTTGCCGCTGCGCAGGTTCTTGAGCGTCTGCTTGTAGCCCAGCGCCACCTTACCGGAGCGCATCACCAGCTGCAGGCGCGAGTTGATGTTGTCCGAGGACTTCTTCTGCTCAGCCACAAGCGCAACACACGGTCAATACCTAGCGACGGTTCCTCCATCGAACTCGAGAGAGAGAGAGCGCGCGCTCCCCCCCATCCGTTCGACTTCGCAGGAGAACGCGCGGCCGCCCACTCGACCGTCGAGTTGCGACAGGAGCGGAACGGCGCGGCGAGAAGGAGAAGGAGAAGGAGGGCGACGGCCTCGTCCACCGGAAGGACGAGACACTTTCTCTCTCACTCTCACTATAGGGAGAAAGGGCTCAGGTCCATACCGACTTCTTAGAGGCAACCATCTTGATCTTGATTCGGGTCTGAAGCTCCACAGAGTAAATGACGCTCCAAGGCGGCGAGGCGGCGGGGCAGCGGGCGCTCTCCACCAATAATCGAATGGTGGGGTCCACACGAGACGGTGGCGAGTGGCTCGCGGATTTGCGCCGCGCTGATTCGCGGAAAATAAGACCACGTCGACCAGCGAAACGCTGAAGTGGTGCTGAAATGGGGCGAAAGGCGACCAAAGAACTTCTATGATAGAAGGTGTGGTGAAGGCCGTTGCACTTGCCGATGAAACCGGACACTTGCAGTTTTGTTCATGGGCATGGTCAAGCCCACCACGAAGCGGCGAGGAAACAGTTTCCTTCAAAACCTCGGGAGATTTAAAACCCCACGAGCAAGTTTCCCGAGGTTTTTTGCTTCAACCTCATTGATCGCTTTGAGAGGGGGAAACCGGCCACACTTTTGCCACTTCACTCAAAGTGCTCGTGTTTAAGCTAGACGATTCGCTAAAACAACGCGTGTTAGGATTGGCTGTTATTCGCATGAAATATTACGCGATCCTGAGAAGGCAGAGACCAAATCCGCCTTCCAGCAAGACCAAAAGACTAAATCCACCGTCCGGCAATACCAGCATGGTGACGACCCGATCACAGGCGGGTGCTGCGCGAGCTGCTTCACAAGGCGCTGTTCAAGCTACAAGGCAGGATCGTCAGGCATCTGAAGTCGTGACTGCAATCGTTGAGGTACCTGACGGGAATACCCTGCCAGCAACTACGATTCAGCTTGTTCCAGAAGCAGAAAACCAATTTGCAGATTTTGCCGAGCGCTTCCTGGCTCAAGCACAAGCGCTCGCTGGTGAACATGTGATGCTAAAGTACCAACAGGAGGGGCTCAATCAAGCGCAACAGACAGCGCTAGTGGCCGTCCAGGGCTATGCAGAGTCCGGGTTGAAAGAGCTGGCCACCAGGCAGTTGGTCATGGCCCAAGAGTTTCAAGGGGAGTTGGCACCCATTCGATCCTCAC
>BSXT01000453.1:0-57915 GCA_030267785.1 Phytophthora fragariaefolia | reverse complement strand
GTTTACACTTCTTGGTACGCAGTTGTCCATGTCGACTGCGGATCATCCGCGGACCGACGGACAAACCGAGCGCGTCAACCGAGTCTTGGTTGACGCATTGAAGAGTTACGCTCACTCGTTCCATCACTGGAGCGACTGTCTGCCGATGGCCGAGTTCGCCATCAACAACTCGGTGCATGTCTCGACGGGACATACACCGACCTCTACGTGAATGCCTTGCGGCATCCACGCGTACCGAGTGTACTCGGTACGGTAGTTCCTTCCTTAAGTGGGGGAGGGTATCCAGTTTACCAAAACCGAATGAGCATGCTGATATGACCAACATATCAGCTGTGTCGACACGCGCGCAGTCCGCGCGTAGTCCGGTCAACGAGAGCACAGTGTCTACGCCCGGCGTAGACACTCCAAGCAACAACGCACAACACACACAGGCCGGGCATGTAGTGAACAAGGATGCCGAGCTGAACAACGGGTTCAGCTCGAAGGCTATGGACTTTGTCCAGCGCCGACAAGCCGTCATACGGTTTGTCCAAGACGCCATTGCAGCATCTGTCGATCGACAGAAGCTGAACGCAGACAACAATGGCAGACGAAACTCTAATGAATTCAAAGTTGGTTCATTAGTTTTGTTAGCTACACAAAACCCAGCTAAACCCGCATAGCCGCCGAAGGGCGTAAAACTTGGGCGAGAACTGTAGCCGCCTACAGTTCTCGATGGAGCGCTGCGCCCACCGCCAGCGCTCGAAGACATCTGCGCAATCAAGTTTGTGCGCAGAGCCTTCAGTTCCTCGGGCACATGGACACCCGTGTACCCGTTAATGTCCCGTTCGGACACGCGCACTGTCCGACGTGGCAGTGGTCGCACGCGATGCCCATCGGCACCACGCACGGAAGAACCGCTTCGACTGCACCCCAGTGCAGTCGGTCAATCTTTGGGCGCTTAGAGAAGCGCTCGTAGCGTTCGCGCGCTAAGCGGACGCGCTCACGGTAGCCAGCTGGGTCTTTGTTGAAGTTCTCAACAAAGGCACCCCAGCTTTGACAGAGTGCCTGCCATTCGGGCACTCTGCTTCTACGGGAAGTCTTCTTATTCCCGTACAATCGGAGCTCATGAAAGAGTCCGATGTAGTAATCGCGTCTTTGATCCGTCGCCGGATCAAAGTCGAGCTCCTTAGTGGCATCATCGTCATTGATGCCACTACACGAGTACAATGCATGTTGACTCGGCGGAGTAGTACTGCCGAAGCGAGATTGGATCTCGCTTGGAGTCGGCATCCATGGGTCGCGCGCTAGACCAGTGCGCGACACACTAGTACCGGACGAAGTGGAGTCGCCTCCACTTCGCGGGCTGGACAACGGTCCAGCGTCAGCGAGCGGTCTATCGCTGCCTCTGCGCAAGCGCTTCGAGCTCAAAGCGTCCGAGTCGTCCTCACGAGGACGACGCGATCACACACTTGGATCGTCACGTTTTGAAGACGAGGTTCCCTCGTCTTCTTCTTCTCCATCCTCCATGTCGGCATCGCTGCCGACATCGAACAGAGCTTCGAGCTCATCGCGGGCAAGCACAGTGTTGCCGCGCGTCTTCTTTTACTCCCCAAGCGACATGGTTCGCTTGGGAGAGCTTGGCGTCGTCACAGTTGAAGTGACGACGGATGTGGGAGCCAGGGAGCTCCCAGGCGTCGCTGATTTAGCGACGGCAGTGTTCGCTGCTGCAGGTGCAGCAGGCGTGCCGGCGGCCTGCGTCGTTGGCGTGCTCATTCGGAATGAGCACGAGTATTCTCCAGAGAAGTCTTTGGATTGATGTGTCGAGACCGGCATAACAAGTCCGAACGGGGGGATGGTGTAGCGGGGCTACACATTCGGTCAACCTCCACATTGGTGTGTCAGACACTAATGGATACATTCGGGTGTGCCACATGCACTGAGGCCACCATACATAGTAGGAAGCACTACTATTGGCAGAAAGCAGCAGATATCTACCAATAAGGAGCATGCATTAGGATAGAGATTCTGCCGACCACCCGTTGGCAGATCCCCTCTTTATAGATATCAGTTTAGGAGGCAAGACCAAAGTTAACATTCAATTCAGTTCTCATTTCTACCAAAAAGGTCTTAATCGCGGATCGTGTGGCAATTCACGAAGTCATGGAGCAGCAGACCGTGACTTAATCAAGTCTTTATTTAGGTTATACATACTTAGTGAACTAAGTATACTTAATCTAATATAAACACACCAACGCTTCCTCCTACACGTCGCGCACACGTGTAAGCTAAAGTAGTGGGCTAAGTAAGCCCATTACACCCCGCTTCAAGTTTATCGTGGAAGGCGCCAACCTGGTTTTCACGCAGGACGCCCGTAGCCGTCTCGAGGACACCTGTGCAATCCTGTTCAAGACAACAAGGGGGGCGTGACCTCGTCCTCGCTCGAGGTGTTGGCTACTCTGCCCATGCCCATGACGGACGAACAGTTCGCGGGGCACATGCAGGTGGACGAGGTCACGGGCAAGCGCTCAGTCTTCTACGCTGAGACTACATGAGCGAGGCCAAGCCGTTCATGGCGCATGCGACGGCCTCCAGTACGGTGATGGACC
Source organism: Phytophthora fragariaefolia (assembly GCA_030267785.1). Classification (NCBI taxonomy): domain Eukaryota; phylum Oomycota; class Peronosporomycetes; order Peronosporales; family Peronosporaceae; genus Phytophthora; species Phytophthora fragariaefolia. The sequence continues at coordinate 55,327 of BSXT01000453.1, read as the reverse complement.
AGCGATAGCGCGGTCGAGCAGTCATGGAGTGTGGGCGTGACGATCCTCGCCGCGTCTGCAGCGGGGCTGCCGTAGCGTGCGTCAGAGGAAGACGTAGACTCACCGAGTCTGCGTACGAGTCCGTACGATCCCTATCTACGGACTCCTAGCGTCTAAAGCCTTAGCTCCAAGGCAACTAGACGCTACGTGTCTATTTCCAAACTGATTTATTTATTGCTTAACCCTTTAGCTACGAGCTCGGCAGTAGAGGACCCTCCGGGCATGCACAACAACCAACCAGAACGCATGTTTGGATCGTTTAGACCAATGACAGCGCGCCTTTATCCCCTAACAAACCTCTATTTGTCTATTTTGGCTTCAGTGTGATTTGCCAACTCGTGGTTTCAAGATGCCCCTCGACACCAGCGATGCGTTGTGCGGGTTCTGCGGGCGGTCGCCATGCGCGTGGGACGCGCACGAAGCTGTGCTGAAGGAGCGAGCAGTCAGTATGCAACCCCGTCTCACTCGTGGAGACCAGCAGCAGTCTATTCGCACGGCCCTCGGACGTGTCTTTATCTATCTTATAACAGGGGGATGCAGGGTCAATTGCCTGCTTGTGTGAGCAAAAAGCTTTGCAGCTTTGGCCAGACAGCTCCGAGAGCTCAGACAAGGTAGAACATGTATTGGATGTGGTGTTACTCCTACTCCGGTAGCTTCAGCTCACTAATTGGTGTAATCGTTCTGTTACTACGCTTTCTCGTGAATGCGACAGGATCACCCGTCGGCGCGCGCAATAGCTTCTAAAGCGTCCTGCAGATGGGGTGCGTTGGTGCGAAAGACACCCTCGTAATGAAATGCGCTGAAACATTCGGCATGAAAGCCGCGTTCGCACTTGGTGCACCCGTATTTTGATTTTTTTTGCCATCCCCCGCAGACTACACAAGTAGCACGTCAGCTTCCCATTACTGTGCTCTGTCGAATTTGGGGTGATGATATGGAGTGAATCCACGCTGCCAATGGCTTCGTCCAGTGCGTCACACTTCCGTTTTTGTTGTCGCCGGTCGCGCTGTTGCTTCAGTTTTTTTTCGTTGCGCGTCAGTGTGTCCGCGATTTCGCGTTTGAACTCTCGAAGTGTCACACGTGCTGATGTTGAGCCGCCAATGCCACGTTGCAGTGCGTACGCGTTGATGATTGAAACGTCCAGTAACCACGTGAAGACAGACATATACAAGCGCTTCTCGCGGCGCTGGGTAGGGTTGGTGCTCCTTAACTGGCCCACTCGATCAACAGCGTTCATGCCCTTATTGTAGGCTGCTATTAGCGCCGGCACCACGAGGGCTTTGCGATGCATGATGGTGTCCCCCGTCCAGCGCATTAGTGGTACAGTGCCATGGTAACAGTATACTGCTTCAGGTGAGGTTGAAGGTAGCATGCTAGCCGACATTGTGGCCTTCAAGTCATTCGTGTAAAAAACGACAACCTTTCTGTCCTTGACGACTATATAACCGGCATGCTCGGCGTACGTCAGTGTCGGCATATACTCTGTTCGCAAGTGCTTCTTGTCATGAGCGGCGGCATTTTTTTGTAGTTTTCTCGGGGTCCACTGCAGCCACGAGCTCCCAAAAACCACGCTCTTGGTTCGCAATGCGCTCCACAGCACGTTCGAGCGCAAACTTGTTGAATCAGTCCACGAGATTCATTCTTACCGTCCCCAGCAGTCTAACCTCGCCGTCCGTAAACGCACTGATGGCGCGGGCGTAAGTATGCCGTGTGTAAAAGTTGTCTGATATCAGTAGGCGTCGGCCACTGGGTGATCGGTAGGTTCTTGTTTGGTGACCGGCCATAGCCACCCACAGGGCTGTAGCTGATTTCGGCTCAATATTGATTTCTGGTAGCGATAGCGTGTTGTACAGTGGCGCCCGGAGTGACGGGAACAGCTCTGTGTACCGTTCGGCAGGGGTAGACCGGGTAGCATTACCTGACCCATTGCCCCAAAGAGAGTGGACGTACAGTGCGTCCCACCCAACCACCGCATAGAACCGAAGGCCGTATTTGTCAGGCTTTGAGGGCATATACGTCCGCGCTCGACTACGCGCTTTCGTGCGCACCGAAATCTCATCGAGGCTGATAGCACCGAAAGGCGCCGCTGTCCCTGCGAAGCGCTTTTGAAAATACTGCAGCAGCCATCTGCAGCGGTAAAGCGGATCACGCACGGACTTGAATGTAACTGGATCCGGCGCGTGAGATTGAAGTGCCCCCTGAATATGCTGAAAGCGGTCGCGTGTCATGGTCTCAATGAAGGCCGGCTAACCGAGGAACCGGTCCGTAGACCAAAAGTCGGCGATGTCGCTGAGTGGGCACAAGCTCATGGCTATCTCGAGCCCCACGTACGCGTTGAGTTCGCTCTCGGTCAAAGCTTTCTTCCCAGCAGCTTCTAACTTAGTCGAGGTCCACCCTCGGATGCTTTCGCGCAGTGTAGCCGTGACGAACAGCGAGAACAGCCCATACGAGCCATGCTTCTCGTACGCTTTCCTTACTCTGGTGTCCATCGCCAAATGTAGACCTCTTTCTTGTTGAATTGAGGCGAGGCATGCATTCTCATCGAGAGTCGCCGATGTTGGAATCACTGCAGGCCGATCGGGTGATGGTGCGCGCACTGGCATGGGACGCGAAGCGTCGTAGCTGCCGCGATCGAGCGGCAACTCAAGCATCATGTCGTCGTCGGAGAATTCGTCGTTTTGGCTACCATCGCCATCATAGTATTGTTCGTTGTCGCTCTGAACCTCCCAGTCGCCGGTGATGTCGTCGTCCACTGCTCAGTGTTGGAGCGAGTAAGTCTGCGAATGGAAGAGAACCTGTTCGAGTCTTATATTGGCAGCATCTGCTTGTTGATGTGCTCATGTGTGGCTGTGGTACAGGTCCCCTTAGACCTGTTGGGTGACTCGACCAGCTTCTACCTAGCCCCCGCAACGTATTATAGCCAATGACAACCCTGTGTGGGCTGTCGTATAGGTGTGCCTGGGGCCGTACGAAGGCTCGTAGCTAAAGGGTTAAGTACGGCAATGCCGCACGACGCGAACCTATGTAGTTTTACTATCTACCATAGTAAAACCTAATCAAATGCATCCTGACTGGCTCACGAGCCACCTACTGTTTCTTTGTTATCTTTTTGGATACAGTACTGATACTTGGTTAATAACAAGTACTGATCTTGTTAATATATGTCATACACACCGTTACAGCGTCTTCGGTAGAGGTCGGGGAGGCGGCAAAAAAAGAGGCGGGAATTTCGAATTTCGGGGATCTTCGTTTGCAGCAGGGATGGCAGAAAAATATGGAAGGATTTATTCGATATAAAAATATCTAAGGCCTTCGTTTCCCACCGCCGACCATGCCGATCGAGATCAAGAGTTTAACGCGTCCATCAGCACGAACCAGCGTGGTGAATCAATCAAGTATCGCAAGGGGGGCTTAGCCAGCCCTGCTTGCGGCAAAACTTGCGTTCGGGCGGTGGCATCGCGGTCGCGAGAGCAAGTTCAAGGTTGTCTGCAAGTATTGGGTTGAGCCGAATAAAGCGCGGGGGTCAGATTATGTCCGATACAAAACTGAAGATTTTAATTTCCGTACTTAAACGAATAAAAATGAATGCATATTTATATTTATTTTTATGCGGGGAAAAATATTTAAATATTTTTATTGCCATCCTTGTTTGCAGAGTGTGCAACTACATGGCAGAAGCACAAGAGCGAGGCATGATCCATCCGGGGCGACACTGCGATTCGACCGAATTGATGGCGAAAATTGTGGTCGTTCTCGCGGCTGCAATCTTGCTGCAGGTGGATAGAAGCTTTGCGTTTGCAAGCCCCGCGGCAAAGAAGATGGCAAGCGCAAGAATGCGCTCGGTTAAGAAAGTAGCTTTCTAGCAGAAAATTATGACTCCGTTCACGCGGAAGATGGTCATCTATCTAACGTATGGAATTTATCGGTACACGGCGCTATCTCCTCTCCGTTAGCGTGCTCGCTTGTTTGCTTGCTGCCTATCGCTGCTTGCAATACAAGTATATGGACATACAAGTTGTATGTCCATGAGGTTCACTGCGAGTGCCGCACACCCGGGCGTTAGTAGAAGCTGCCGGTCACCTTGTTGCACTCCGGGTCCACCGGCTTGGTCTCGTGGGAACGGCGGAAGTCGATCACCGCGCCGCCAGTCTCCGGGCCCACGCCCACATAGTTGACGTGGCGGTGGTTGGACATGATGTCCTCCGCCTTATATGAGTGCCGCACCTGGATCGTGGCCGACGTGACGGCGTCGATGCTTTCCACCAGCACCACCACCTCCCGCTGCACGATCAAGACACGCCACACCAGCAGCAACCAGTTAGACATCGTACGCAATCGTTTCCATGCCGACAGCTCGTACCTGTGACTCGGCTCAGTTCTGCTTGATCTCGTCGACCGTACGCGGCTGCGTGGCGGCGTGCACGTCGCCCATGGCGGCACGAGTTGTGCACCGGGTTCGTGGCCTGAGGCCGCAAGTCCTTCAAGACTCTCGTCGTGGGTCTGGTGCTCGGTATGATCTACTTCAACGTGAGCTCGGCGTACTACCTGCGCATGATTTTCTTCAGTATCGCACTGTTCAAGCGTCAGGCGTGCAACTGGTCGCGATTTCGTTCCAGCTGCCTGGTGTGTTCTACAAGCAGCGCCAACGCAACTTTTCCGCACGATGTCGTATGCGATTGCTGAGACGGTCGTCGTGATCCCGCTGAACATGTCGGTGTTGTTCATTTTGGGCACGTTCTTCTACTTCATGAGTGGTCTCCGCGCTCATTTCAGAAATACATCGTGTCCTTCTTGGTGCCCGTGTGCTTCCAGCACACCATCGACGCCTACATGACGATGTTGAGATCGCTGTCGCCAAGCATTACGGTGGACCAGGTATTGGCAGGTATCTCTGTATCATCTTCTTCTTGCTGTTCTCGGGTAGCATCATCCCGATCGACCCGATCCAGAACTACTAGAGCTGATTGTACAGGTTCGACCCGCTGGCGTGGGCACTGCGCAGCAACATGCTGTCGGAGCTCTCGAGCGACCCCTATACGCCTACGCAGAGCAAGAAGTTCCTCGACAGTTTTTCAATCTCTCCGGGCACAGAGTACGTTTGGTTCGGCAGCGCCATCCTCTTGGCGCACTACCTGTTTTTCACGACGCTGAATGGCTTAGCGCTTCACTTTATCCGCTACGAGAAGTACACGGGTGTGAGCGTGAAGGCAATGACGCCTGAAGATGGCAACGAGTACCTGGAGGTGCGTACGCCCGGCGGCGTTGATGTCGTGCAAACACGAAAGCGCGTGGAGCGGGCCATTCCTTCACGGCGACGAACCTGTGTCGTAACGCTATGGTCCGGTAAGGAAAATCACCTTCTGCGAGGTGCTACGGCACTTTTCGAGCCAGGACGCATGGCGCCGCTCATGGGCGCGACGGGTGCCGCCGGTAACACGATGCTGATTGATGTGATTGCCGGCCGCAAGGCGGGTGGTCGCATCGTTGGCGACATCATCGTGAACGGCGAGCCGAAGAACCCGGCCAACTTCAGCCATATCACGGCGTACTATGTGCAGACGGATGTCCACTCAGAGTCAGCGACGATCTACGATGCGCTTGTGTGTTCGGTGAACCGGATAATTGCCGCCAACGTTCCCGAAGAAGCAGTGGATCAACCTGGTAAACGAGACACTAGAACTCCTGGAGCTGTCCCCAATTGCTGGAGAAATGTGTGGGCCGGCTGCCGGTGGAGCAGAGGAAGCGCGTACCCATCGGTGTACAGGTGGTGGCGAACTCGAGCATTCTGTTTGTCGATGCACCGGCGAGTGGTTTGGGCGCGCGTTCGGCTCTCTGGTGTGAAGTCGTTTGCTCACACAGGTCGTATGGTAGTATGTACATGTACAGTAGTGGGTCATGGAACATTAGGACAGCAGCGATTTCAACGACGCAACCTCTCGAAAACCATAGAGCGAGAGCCACGTCTTTTCGATATTAGGGTAGTTTTAGAACCGCTCAACCGGTGAGATCTAACAGACGTTGACTTGCGTCTTTAGGATCTTAGGGCGTTTCGGGACCGCTCGTTCAAACTATATTGATAAAAGCAATAGAACTTTACGCCGGCAGATTTTTAGTTCAGACCAGCGCGACGTGGCGTTTCATCATTGGTTGAAAATCTATGTCACACACCTTCATGTCCGCTTAAGTACGCCAGAATTTCTCCCCCCCCCATTCCAGAATCTGCCGGCTCGGGGAAAGATGGTGAAGCTCTTTTGTGCGATCGTTGGCGTGGCGGGAGGCGCGTTCTCGGTGCGAGTAAACGAGAGCGACACGGTGGACGACTTGAAGGACGTGATCAAGGAGAAGAACCCGGCGACTATCACGTGCGACGCCAAGGACCTGAAGCTCTCCCTTGCGAAGACGGCGGACGGCGCGTGGCTGCCGTCGAACGATCCTGATGTGGTTGCTATGCGAAGTGGAGCCGTTTCTGAAAAGGTGCAGAACCTGCTAAACGGACAAATCGATCCAGCAGAAGAGATTTCCGATGTCTTTGTACCAGCTCCGCAGAAGAAGCAGATCCACGTGCTGGTGGTGGTTCCGGATAAGCAGCAAGCTGCTTCTATCAAGAAGCAATTGCGATACAAGGGAATGAGCACCGAAGCTTCGTGTCGCAAGTTCTTAGATGCATTGGCGCAGACTCTCGCCAAGTTGTACGACTTTGACTGCAGTTTTGGTGATGACCCGACAATTGGTGACGTCTTCAAAGCTGTCCAAAATAATGACTGGGGATTCCGTCTGAAGAGAGGGGAGCAGTTGACCGTTGTTGAATTACCAAACTACTTCACCGAGGATGAGTGGAATGACCTCAAGGATTTGAATCGACGTACAAATCGGCGTATTCACGATGGCAAGGTTCCCACAACTAGCAAAGGGAAACCGTACATCATTCTCCCGCATGCCATTTACAGTGGTGATCGAGTCGACAGATACAAGGATATTGCGACTAAAGCAAGCGTGGTGTGGGAACCGACAGAGTTCGAAGTGAAAGATGAAGATGAGTTCTCGGGTAGCTCTCGTTCAAGTTGTGGTCGTTCGGATGGTGCTTGATTTCATCGTGGTTCTAGCAGCTGAAGTATCGTGTGAACATTCTTGTCCACACATCCTTCTTTTAACCTTGTTTCAACACAACCTGCAACTAAAACAATTTTTGTTTCTGATAAATATAAAGTTAGTAATATACTAAGATGACGTACTCACCTGAGCAATACCAGGTTTTCAAGGATCGCATCAAGGCAGCGCAGAAGCGCTACTACCAGCGCACCCGCGAAGCTTGTTTGTCGTATCAAAAGAGCTACTACGAGGATAAGAATAGAGAGCAGATCCGTGTTCGCAAGCGTAAGCCCAAAACCGAACTTAGCGATTCTGAAAGCGAACTTAATACTGAAACCGAACTTAATTGATTAATTAAAAAAAAATCTAAGACAATGGCTTAAAACCTCCAAAAAGGTATAAGCCAAATATTTGAATTAATTAATTTCAGAATATTTTGTAAATGACTAAGACATAAAGTCGATCCTGATACAAGATCGAAATATTATAAAGTCAAATCTACGGAGAATAATATAGCCAAGCATATTTAGGCAACATGTTTGCATACGAGCTCGAAGGATTAACTGCGTGCATAATTGTGAGTGGTGAATCACACGATGCTTGAAGAAGATAGGTGACTGCCGCTTTGCAAGGCGGTGACTTCGTTTTCGGCCAATGCTGATGTGCCACCGCATATTGCATCGAGTTGCTCCCTTGGCGGCGCAATCGTGTGGATGATGCCTACCACCGCAGGATGGAAATGCCTAGTGCAAGTCCCCATCCTCACTAGCGAAATTGCATCGACGGGATCACTAATAGGCTGCTAATAAATGGCCTCAGCTATAGTTGACGAGAGTGTACTGGCGGCGTCTCGGGCGCACATCGAGGCGTTGGGCGACGCGGCGGAAGACGCCTTCTACACCGTCGACCTGCGTGCCGTCGCCAGCCAGTACCGCCGAATGGTGACGCAGCTTCCGCGCGTGGTGCCCTTCTACACTGTGAAATGCCACCCGGACGCGCGAGTCTTGTCGCTCCTGGCCAAGCTCGGAGCTGGTGTCGACTGCGCCAGCCAGTCCGAGGTGGCGCTCTCTCTCGAGCATGGAGTTCCTCCCGAGCGGATCATCTTCGCCAATACCATGAAGCAGCGTTCGCATCTGCGTTTTGCTCGCAAGCACAACGTCCCGCTTATGGTATTTGACTCGAGCGACGAGCTGGTCAAGATCCAGAGCGAGTTTCCAGAGGCAAAGCTCGTGCTGCGTCTGCAAGTCGACGATTCCAAGGCACGTCACCAGTTCGGCCCAAAGTTTGGCGCGTCCATGGCAGATGCCCCAGCACTGCTTGGGACAGCTAAGCGGTTGGATCTAAACGTCGTAGGGGTGTGCTTTCACGTTGGCGTTGGCGTCCTGGAGGCTAGCGCATTTGTTGATGCGATCGTGCAGGCCAAAACGGCATTCGCGGTGGGCCTTGAAGCAGGGTATAAGTTTACGTTGTTGAATCTCGGTGGCGGCTTTGCTGGTGACGATCTTGGGCCTGTCAAGTTCGAAGACGCAGCGAAAGCGATCAATGCGGTGCTCGACGAGCTCTTCCCCGAGGGCAGCGGGGTGGACATAATCTCCGAGCCTGGGCGGTACTTCGTGTCCGCTTGCACCACGCTAACGGTGAACGTCATCGGACGGAAGGTCGACCCAGACCTCACCAAACGCGTCGAGTCCGAGCCGCGCTTCATGTACATCGTGAACGACGGCAAGCACGGGTCTTTCTCCACGCCGCACTTGTGTGTCATGTCGAACCCTGTGGTGCTGAAGGCAGCAAATGCCGACGAGTCGAAGCTCGTCCCATGCAGCGTGTGGGGCCCAACAATGGATGGAAAGGACGCAATCCTCCGCGAGACCTCCCTCCCTGTTCTCGAAGTCGGGGACTGGATCACGTTCCCGCGCATGGGCGCCTACAGCTTCGCCACGGGCTCCACCTTCAACGGGTTCTCTCTGCCAAGCCGCATCTACATCGAGGAGAGCACCAGCGCATAGACTACGGCAGCAGCAACTTCTGCGCCAATCCATCGCTTCCGCGCATCACAATATTCCGCAAAGGCATCAAATAGCACGAGAGCTTTCACCGAAAATCGCTCGTTTTGTGTTGACATCTTCATCTTGCAAGTTGACGTTGAAGTCAGCTTTAAGTTGCCGCAACCCGCCTCACCCCATCATCATCCGCAACTTAACACCACCCCTGAATAATAACAAAACAACAAAAAAGAGAACGACCACCAGGCCGAGAGGCTGCTGCAGCCCCCAGACGTCATGAACGACCCGTTCTTCGACGAGGTGCGCGTGCCGCCAGCGCTTCCTCTCCATGCGCCCCGCATTCCTCTCGCTCCCCCCCCACACTCACGTTTTTCCCGCTGCGAACGCCCCCAGGATGACGGAGAATTCGACGATCTGTACGGGAACCCGCCGCCGACGGCGTCGCCTGCTGCCAAGCCCAAGCAGCGCAGTCCCCCGCCCCCCGCAGCTCCGCCAGTGACCCCAGGGGGGCGACGCTCGATGCGCAGCCCCGCGGCCAGTAGCAGCGTCGTCTCCAGGTCCTACGCGCGCGACAGAGCGGAGTCGGCGACCAGCACCGCCACGGCCGCGGACCGGCTCGACGCGCGGCGCCGGAAGCACGGCAAGGCGCGCCGCAAGGACAGCCAGGAGCTGTTCGACGTGCAGTGGCAGTCGGACGTGGCGGTGAGGCGCTGCGGGCTCTGCCGCGCCGACTTCTCGCTCGTGAGACGCAAGCACCACTGCCGCCACTGCGGCCGCGTCATGTGCTCGGACTGCTCGTCGTTCCTGTACTTTGAGTTCTCGCACCGGAAGCACCGCGTGTGCGCTGGGTGCAACAACCAGCTGCTGGCGGAGCAGGAGGCGTACGACCGGGAAGCGCTCGCCCAGCAGCGCGAGACGGCGTCGAACGTGTTCGACGACTCGAGCGATGACGGCCGGCCGTCAGGCGCGCAGGCAACGCCGATGTCCTCGACGTCAGGTGACGTACAGATTAACCCGCGCTCATCGCTGGTGGGCGCATTTACTCCGAGGCAAAAGGATGAGAAGGCCAGGAAGAAGCAGGAGAAGAAGGAACGGAAGGAGCGGATGAAGAGAGAGAAAAGGGAGAAGAAAGCAAAGCCTGCGCCGGTTAGTGCTGCTAGGATTTCGCGACGACAGGTCGAGAAGGACGAAGAGAAGCCCGGGACGACGAACGGAGCGCCGCTGTTTGATGGCGCAGATGATGATTGGTTTACTGACGTACCTCAGCAACGGTCACGTAATAGTGGAGACGATGAAAGTGATGAAGGCACTGGATCCAAGGGACCTGGCTGGAGAGATCGTGTTAAGGATACGTATACCGTGGAACCTGCGACCACACAACCGTCAGTTCTTGTGCCGATGACCGGCAGCACGCTGACGGCTGGTATCACGGGTAAAGGTTACATATCCGACCAATTCCGGTATGACAATGTGGGTGGTCCAGGTCTTGGGCACGATGATGACGCGTCCGCTGAAATGCCGAGACCAATCCAGCAGCAGGCTACTGCAATATACACGAATCACAGTGTAAAACCCAGTCAGTTGACCGCCACTAATGGATACTTCTCTGAGCAATTTCAAAATGATGCTGTGGGTGGCCCGGGTCTTGGACATGATGATGACGCGTCCGCTGAAATGCCGAGACCAATCCAGCAGCAGGCTACTGCAATATACACGAATCACAGTGTAAAACCCAGTCGGTTGACCGCCACTAATGGATACTTCTCTGAGCAATTTGAATATGATGCTGTGGGTGGGCCTGGACTTGGTCACGATGATGATCAATCAGTTGCTATGCCTCGGCCAAAGCAATTGTCAACGACTACACCATACAGCTACGATGGCGCGCAATCCGGTAGACACTCTGCGCGTAATACAAATGACGATAGCCCTCACCAGGATCGAGAATTTCAGCCTCGACTTACTTTCAAAGAAAATTTAAAAGACATAATCAGCGGAAATAAGCGCCGGGAATCGACAGCAACAAAGAAAGAGAAGAAAATCAAGGCTAGCAAGCCTCGAGCTCGAGGAAATCAAAGCATGACGCTCGATGAGTTGAACCCATCCTATTCGTCGGAGGATGAACCTCGTCGTCTTGATTCTACAATGTTACGCCCCACAACAACTTCTGCTCAGCCTACATTTTATGACGATGATGCCGACAAACTCGTCATTGACGACTCAGCTGGGTTCTTCGAAGCAACAACTGCGGAGCGAGAAGCACAACGCAAAAAAGAAGAGGAGCAACAACAACGGCTTACGAGTGATATGGCTTGGGTACATGGTTCAGCACAACCACCAACAGTTCCTCCGCATCGCTTCTCCAGCGAACAAGACTCCTACAGCATCGTGGATCCTCCGTCGCATACGTCGAACTCTCCAGCAGGAAATGAACGACGTAGTCGTACTGATGGTGAGACTACTGGGAGTAATGGAAACACGAAGGGTGGATTTGCTGGTGCTCTTAAGCGATTCTTTGGCATGGGATCGAAGTCGACCGAGAAAGTTACCGCACCTCCCAAAGCGACAAAGGTACCAGCAACTGCTGCCGCGGCTCCACCAAAAATGGATAACACTAAGAACGACATTCCGCCTCTATCAATTACTAGCCAGATCAACAGTACGCATGAGCAAACAACAGCTAGATTGGAACGGCATACTGTGATGGACTATTATGCAGATACTCGAGAAGACTCAGTCCCTCAAGAGAACACCCGGGCTACCATGGCCGCGTACGTTCACTCGCAGGACGCTCACTCTCGCCTCGATCCTCTTATTCCTTCACAAACTATTGGAGTTAACCAGATACACGATATAACTCAACAACAGGATCCAGAGCGTAAGCGACGAGATACTTTTGATGATCTTTTCGAGTCACCAAAAAACAATTTGTCCACTAGCCGATACAGTTCAGCGGGTGCAAATAGATGGGCTGCGACCACAACAGTGGGCCAAGAGTCGTATGAAGTTTCAGGAGTTGGCGTTGCTCGGTTTGACCAACGAAGATCTATTGCTGAAGCTGATGACATCTCGCTTGAAGCTAATGACATCTCGCTTAAAGCTGAAGCACAATCGGTTCAACCCCCGGGTCACTCAATAAATTCTACTGAGGCTTGGAGACAATCTGCAGCGATGTCTCTACTGGATGATCGGAAAGATTTATCCGAGCCAGGGGGATCAGGTTTTACGTGGAGCAACGTCCGTTCGGTTCCTGGGCTCGGAACTGCTACGTATGCTGTACCGACGAGTCTTCAGCCTCGTGCCGTGTATCACGAGGAGCGGGACCCCTCCTTTGCTTCTTCAACTCCAAATGCCCCGCCTGGTAATATCATGGACGATTTAAAGCGCAGTTCAACTTCGAAAAATGTGCGAAGCAAAGAGTCAGTAGATGATTTCTTTGCTGAGTTTGAAGAGCCTAATGACTATGTATTCGACCCTGCCACGGGTGGGTACGTTGCTGCACGAGTTCCGCAACGTTCAGCCGCTACTCGTCCAATAATTGAATTATCATCCACAGAATTAGTAGCCCCTCCGGCGGTTCCAGAGAAGATTTTTTCCGCAGGCAATCGCCAAGACTTCTATAATCCCTCTGAACCAGTTGCCCGGTCGGTTGTGCGCACGGTTACTCCCAAGAATGGTGATGATGAGGAAGTTGATGACGACGTTGCGGAAATTATTGTTGACAAAATTAGTTCTCTCGAAAGTGAACTGGCAGCCCTAAAACATCTCATTCGCAGTCGGAAAGGAAATGGAGGCAATTCTAATGTAGATAAGCCACGAATGCCCCGTAAAAATGCTGCGAGATCAAGTGTTCACAAAGCAAGCATTTTTGACAACGATAGCAGTGACGAAGAGATTGAAAAGGCAACTGATCCAAACGCTACTTCTCTTCAGTTACCTCCAGAGCAGGAAGAGCGCCAGAGACCTGGAAGCAAGAAGAAGCAAACCAAAAAGCGCAAAGACTCGTTTGCTGACTTGTTCGAAGACAGTCCGAATGAATCGGCAACGGTTGGTGGTGCAACTAGCTACGAAGCTCTCTTCCAAGCAGGAACACCGAAACCCGACGCAACCCAGGAAGAGGACAGCGATGATGGTGTTGGACATACTAGTAAACCGATGAAATCGGGAGGTAAGAAGTCGAGGAGGCGATCAAGTCGCAAAATCAATGATTTTATCACAGCCGAAGATGATCCGGATAGTGAACCAGAGTTTGTGTCACTGAAAGGGCGAGGTGGGAAACGCTCATTTCGAAAGAATGCGAGCGATGACTTTGGTAGAGCTGATATCAAATTAGACTCTACGAAGTCGAATGGTGAGTTGGCTACACCACCCCAGATTGATGTTATTCCGGTTGTGATGCCCACAAAAAAACAAGTTCAAGAGGAAGACCCGATTGATGCTCTGTTTGACATATCCAATGATAATGATGTATCGAAACTCTACAGGGAAGACAGTGTCAGCATTGAAGAAGACACAAGTTCTCTGGTTGAACGTCAGGCTGTGCTCAATGTAAAAAGTAAAAGTGAGTTGATCACCCAAGCGTCTTCCACACCTGTGAATGGTGACGAAGTAAGTGCTGCACCAGCAAAAACGGATAGCTTGACATCAATCGAGAAAGAATCCAGCGGCCGCATATATGATTCAAGAGTGCCCGATATGGAGGAGGTCGATGCAGAGGAAGATTTCCAAATTAACTGGACGAAGATGAAAAAAACGAAACCGCGTAGGCACAGATCTCGCAGAGAACTGCCCGATTCATTGATAACTACTGGTGAAAGCGTTGTATCTGATAACACATCAAGCGAATCGTTACTGGAACCCAGAGTGCTAAGCACTCGCTCGGACATTGAAGCAGATGACAAGGAAACCTCCGACTCAAATAGTCTTTTTCTGGCAAATGCAGCTTCGAACTGGATGTCAATCACTAATCTGGAAAATGAGACGGTAAACCTGAGGCTTACTGGTGACGAGGAATTTTCTTCTCTGTTGAGTTCAGCGAACGAAGACACAAATATCATCGATCCACATGTAAGCAAGGAGTCAACTGACCAAGAAAAAAGTGACGATGAAGCGGACTTGATGCCAGCAGTCGTTTCTGTCGATCTCAACGAATCAGACATCGCGGAAACAGTGAGCAGCAATACGAAGAAGTCCGTCTTGACTGGATATAATGACAACTCTGTTGATGATCTACGACAGTCGTCACAAAGCTATATGGATGTGAGCCTTCAGGCACTGAACTTAGAATCGAGTAGAGAATCGGATACTACGTTCGACATTTTTGACAAGTCCGGTGACGTGGATTTCGTCTCAATGAATTCACTGATGAACCGGAAAGCCTTAGACGATGTAGACGAGAGCAACGAGAGCAAGAACGTCGACAAAGAATTGATTACTGATGAAGACGGGGCTTTCAGCTTTGAGATTAGAGCCCCTACAAAGCAAGTGTCTGTTCTCAACGTTGAGGCCACCAGCTCCGTGTCGGATCAGGTGGATTCGCCTTTGTCACCTTTGTCTTCAGCGGACGATAATGTCCACCTTGGTAAATATATATCAACGTCAGTACCATCATCAACCACCCCTTCGGTTGATGGTAGTGTTGATGACCCAGAAGATGTGCCGGTGGACGAAGAGTTAGTTCTCGGCAAAGTGGAATCGCAAGCGTTCGACTCGGACTGGAACCAAATGCAGGCAAAGGAGAAGGAGCGTAAGAAGAGACTGCAAGCTAAGCAGCGGCAAGCTCAACGTGACAAGATTTTCCGTAAGCAAGGCGCTTCCTCTAAAGCGCTCGCTGGTAACTCTACGCCACACGGTTCAAGCAAGAGCAAGTCAAAGAGTGGCAAGAAAAAGAAAAAAGACAAGGATGACACCATTCAGTCCTCACATCACAACAAGAGCGGGTCGTCTCGGAAGCACCGGCATCGCCAAAAGGAAGATACCGGCAGTGAGGAACAATCGGATCTTCCACGCTCATTGACCGAATTGTAATCAACTTACAGCAACGCAGCAATTAACCTTTGGAAGGGTACTCATTCAACAAGAATTTTACAATATAGATAAAGGCGTACAACTTTTGACCTAGTGTCGTCTAGGTAAAGTACGATAGGCACAGTGCGCGCACTTCAATGCTTCGTGCGCTTCAGAGGTTTTTGGTGCATTGCAAGTAGCCAAAGACGGTGAACGCAAGGTATGATGTCCTCAACAGCAACACGATCACCAGGGTTGGCAGCCCAGCCAGCCTCAAGAATCTCTGCACAGGCCTTCGGGATGCACGGTAATAGCGGGGGTCTTTCGCCGTTTGCCACAGAGCGATACACTTCGAGATGTGACTTGTCCTCCCAAGGACTACGTGAAGGCACCATGATCTGCCATAGTGTAATCATCAAGCTATATACATCAACTGCCGTCCCGTAGCGAGCTGTCTTGCCGCCCTTGATCATCTCGGGGGCCATATAGTCGACAGTGCCAGCAATGGTCATAGTACCGTCCGTCCGTGGTCGCAGTAAATTAGCTTCTCCGAAATCTGCAAGCTTGATTAGGAAGTCTTGGCCCACTAAGAAATTGTCCGTTTTGATGTCGCGGTGAAGAAGAGGGGGTGAGAAGCTGTGCAAATAGGCAACAGCACGACATGCATCTAGCCACGCCTTGAGCTTAGCCGCCAGTGTCCAAATTTCAGGGTTTTCCCGTAGTGTCAAGTCGAGAGCACCATACTCGCAAAACTCAAAAATGAGAGAGATAGATGGAGGCACCACGCAAAGACCGTAGAAACGAACAACGTTTGGGTGCGACAGCTGCACATTTAACGCGGTTTCCCGTGAGAACCGCTGCACTTCTTCGTTTGTCACTTGTACATCGGTGTAGATTTTTAGTGCGATAGGCACCGGAGTACTCCTTCGCAGCGTTCCGCGCATAACAATGGATGTGGCACCCTGAGCGATAATACAGTCCAGTGCAAGAGCAGAAAAGTCCACAACATTATGGCGATGCTCCTCAATCATGTGATGCACGTCGTACACTGACGTACGCGTGGAAAAATTAGTAATCATGCCGCGCTCTGATAACAAGTTTACGTAACGACGCATGGCACTCGACGAGGCCGTGGTGCCCGATCCATTATCGTCGATGGCCAACCAGTATCGTGTATCGGCGCGCAGTGAAAGAAGAACAGCTACAACGATAAGTGAGTCAAATCCAAAGACAATACAGTGTACGATGGGCAGCGTCGAGCCTGGATCAACGTGAGCAAGCCCCATGATGGAGCTGATAATATTCATGATTGACGTGATGACAGCAGCAACGAAGAAGAAATCGAAAGTTGCTCGTGCGTGAAAAGCAAACTTGGCCCAGCAGTAAAACACGAGAAGGAGAATATAAATCATCATGGTGATTCCATCCGCAATATCGTTCCCAACCTTGTACAAGGTCATATTGCAGATAACAAAGATGACGCACACTCCACCAGAGTACATGATCGCGCGCCGTACAGCTTCTTGGGATACGCTGCGCTGAATCATAAGCATCGGTAGCAGCTGCAGGACCCACACAGACGGCATTGTGACGATACTGCACGGGTATTTAGGTTCATCCTGCAGGGTCAATGACTTGTAAATGGTATCCCCATCGCTTTTGTAAGCTTGAAAGCTGGCGAAGTATAGGGCCAAGCCAACGGCCGACAACGCCGCGATGGTATACCAAATAGCTTCATAACACGGAAGCATGAAGGCCGACTCTGTTTCACAGATATTACAGATCCAAAGAAACAACGTCAGCCACCAATTGACAACCTGCAAGAACACAACTTGACCGTACTCAGGTTGGAGCTGATGCTGCAAGGTGCGCTGCGCAGAACGCGTTTTCGACTCTGGCTGCAGAGCATGCCGAGCCCGAACGAAACGACCAAGAACACGAAGTTGTTCATCGCCGGGATCAAAACGGCAGCGATGTACGCCGTCGACGCGGAGTAGCTTTCCATGCTTCCCGGCACCGCACATCGCGCAACCAAATGCACCGAATCCGGCGCAGCATGGGACAGCAGCGCTGCAGCAAGCACCGCCACGGGCACGCTCAAGACCGCCAGGAAGAGCGTCGCCTTGAGCACGAGCGAGTCCCAATTGGGCACCATGCGCCTCCACAGCGACACGAGTCGCTGCATCAGGTGCCAGTGGAGGAGCTGGCGGGGTCGGCACCGGAGGCTCCTGCGCAGCCGCAGCGCCCACCGCGCGCCGCGATCCGCCGGCTCCATGGGCGGGATGCCGTCCAGGAAGCTGCTGCGCGACCTGGCGACGTTGTCGCGCGGGGTGCTCGTCCCCAGCGGGTCCCCGTCGCCCGTGGCCTGGTGTCCCGACGCGTTGGTCGCGCTCGTGCCTCTGCTGCCGCGGCCCTCGGGCTTGGGCTCCGCCACCGCGTGCAGGACGGAGGCGCCCGCCGGCTGCATGCCGAGCCGGGGCGCGTCCGCCGCCGCCGCCTGCTGCACGTCCGTGTCGATGAGGATGGACGCCTCGCGCGTGGGCATGATATTGGCCGGGTTCGTGAACACGCCCGCGCCCGTCATGGGGAACAGGTCGCTGATGGAGTCCCGGCGGCGGCGGGTGGCGCCGCCTTCGCTGCGGGCGCCGTCCGCGTCGCTGGACGTCTGCGGGAGCAGGCGGCGCAGCGACTGCAGCGACGGCGCCGCGCCGACGCGCAGCGGGCCGCCGTCGCTGTGCGCGCTGCGCAGCAGGCGCGGGGTCAGCTGCCCCTCGCTCTCCAGCAGCACGAATCTCGAGCGCGGCGACGCGGCCGCGGCGTCGCCGTCGCCGTTGCCGTCGCCGTCGCGAGCTCCTGGAGACGCCCTGCCCATACGCGAGGAAGCCGTGCAAGAGAGATAATGGAGACTGGTCAAGACATTTGGGGCGGCTGCTGCTGCGCGGACTTTTGTGGGCGCGCGGAAAAGAAAAAAAGGGACGGGGGACCGCTCGATGATGTGCTGGCGGGGAGGAGAAAGGTGCGGACTTTAACGAGAGGAGGGGGGGCCGCCGGTGGAGCGACCGCGTCCCACTGTCGGTGGGTGAGAGCGTTGAGACAGTGGAACCGACTTGTCGGGAAAACGGATGCCCTGTCGAGTTGCATCGAGGAGGGAATATGTGGTATGGCGTTCTATACGGGGGGGTTGTATGGTATGACCTTGACGCGTTGAACGTGGCGAGACCTGGGCATATTTGGTCGGACAAAGTTCAAGAGCCTGTGAAACCTGTTGCGGGAGGCGGTTTTTGAGTCCATCTTCAAACTGGCCATTCTCCACTTTCACCGTCGAGGTCCCTTCAACACGTTCATTTTACAGGGCGTCACAGTTTTTGTGATGGCAACCTGAAGCAAGAGAACCAAGTCGAGAAGCAGTCACTCGAACGCAAGCACACGTAGTTCAGGCGATGGCGTTACATTGCAAACGAAAGCCGGTGTTAATTGCCGCGCGAACCCACAGCGCTGAAAAACATACAGTAGTTGAAGTTGAGCCAACAATTCCGTGACTGTACTCAGCACGATGCGAACAAATTGAAGCACTACATGCCGCTTCCCGAGTCGCCAGTATGGTCGTTGATGAGCATCACCAAATACGCTGTAGCAGTCTTCAGGAACATGTTCATATTGTCGTGAAGCTCTTGAGTGAAGGCAGCCGGGAATGGGTCAACAGCGGAAGTGTCATCAGGGGCATCAGCGCCTCCGCTGACTTCAGAGGTGGTGGAGGGAGGACATTCAGAGGTGGTACTGGGGATGTCATCTGGCGTGGCTGCTGCTGTGGCCGCCACAGCAGTGGCGGCTGGCTCGGCATGCGCGGCAGGTGACTTCACCGGGGTCGTAGCCTTTGGCGTTGTGGGCGTGATGATGGGGAGAGCCTCGCCTGCGTTAACTTTCTCCAGTTTGCCCGTCACCAAGTATTCCGAAATACTTGCAGGCTTGATATCGTCCATAGCTTTATCTCCTACACAGGAAATCCGTCCTGTCAGTGCACCAGAACAATAGCATCTACCTAAAAGTTGACACGCAGCATTAAGTTATCTCAGATGCAAAAACGTACCTTTGATCAGACTGCACACTTCGACATGCGGAAAGCCACCTTTGTTTCGTAGCTTCTGCAGCTCCACCGAAAATTCCGGACGTTCATTAATAAGCAGATCCCATTCCTTCCTTGACTTGGGAATCGCCTCATCATCGCCGGTGAATCCAGTCGCGCGCTTGAACTGCTCGTACTCTTGCATCACATGCAAGTATCTGCTCTTGACTTGTTCTGCATACCATTATTAATTAACAACATCGTCAGATCAGTGGCGAACAGTAGACACAACCACCATTCTTGTTGAGCGTACCCTCATCAAAGCTACCCTCGCAGTGATTGTTGAGATCATTGGTCACTTCGTCCCACCCTTGAGGCTCGACGCTTTCGTCGGCCAGCTTCTCTTTGTCCGTCTTAGCTCTCCAGCACAGAAACATCATCAGCTTCTCCTCTTGAAGAGCCCAGATGGTTGTGGGTGGCTTCACTTCAGCACGAGCTTTTTTCGTTTCTGGCACTGGCAGCTCCTCGTCCGACGGACTCGGTCGCTTCGCTAGCACAGAAACTTCCGATGGATCCCAAGGGTGCGGTTCTGGTAGCTCTTCCTTGCCCATGCCGATCTTGCGACAGATTTCGGCATGAGGGAAGCCAAACTGCTTAAACTGGCTCAGCCGCTTCTCGTGTTCGGCCATGTCCTGAATGACTTTGTCCCATTCGTCATCACTCAACGAGCGCTCGCCGCCAACGTCCTCGAACAGTTCATAGTCCATCATGAGGCGAGAATACTTGGACTTGAGTTGTTCTGCTCATGCAATTATCACAATTTATGTAACAAAAATGTGGCATGGGGATTATTGGAAAATAAAAAAAATAGCATACCGACGTTAAAGGCGCTTTCGCAGCGGCGGTTAACCTCCTCTGCTACGGTTTCCCAGCCGTAGGGCTTGAGGCCCTTGTTGGTGCGCATTTCGACGACGTGGCGCGCCTTATCCACGAGCGCCATGAGCACCTGCTCCTCCGCGAGGCTCCACACGGCGCGCTGCTTCCCCCACTCCTGCTTGACCTTCAAACTCATTTTTCCTCTCCGAAATCGACAGGCTTCAAGATATTCCCCAAATGTGGTACACACCATGTAGCCATCCTAACAAATTGCTACAAAGCACAATAATTTGTAAGGATGGCTCATTATGTGGTGCTGAAAGAGCTACATGTACATTTTCAAACGTGCAATTCTGGCATTAATTCATCGTGTACTTCAAGAATATTTTTGCACAATGAAGCTTTATCTACGCGATTTAGCTATAGTTCCGGCAGGACACTATTTAATAAATCGAGATGATTAGAGCTCGAATTGTCGAGGAAAAAGCGCACAAACACAATAAAAAGCGCCGCTCATATCCATTCCAAACAAACGAGAAAAAAAATGTTCGACGATACGAAAACCGGAACTGACGGCGGCGCTACAGCTCTCTGTGCTGATTGTGCTCATTGATGAGCATCACGAGGTATGCCGTGGCAGTTTTCAGGAACATGTTGAGGTTGTCGTGCAGCTCCTGAGTAAAGACGGCCGGTGTCGAGGCAGTCGCTGGAGCAACCCCCGGTACCGCGGATCCGTTTACGGCACGCGGAGCAACTGACGCTGCCATGCTTGCGGCTGCTGGCAACAAGTACGACAGTGCTGAAGCGGATATCGATGCCTGTGCACTTGCAATGGCGTGGGCAGAGGACTGGGCCCGAGCTGGGATTTTGACTGGATTCGGCATCTGCAGTGCCCCGGTCGACAAGAAGTCACTGATGCTAGCTGCTCCCATCCCGTTCGGAGGCGTGTCTCCTATCCATCCACGCAGTATTAATAAAGTCGTTTACAGTTAGTGCTTAGCCCATGCAATAGCTAATACCAAGGATTCAGTCGTACCTTTGATCAGGCTGCAGACCTCCGCGTGTGGAAATCCGCCTTCTTCCTTGAACTTTTCGAGCTTGATGTAATGCTGCGGGCGCTCTCGCATGAGACATTCCCAGTCCATGTCGCTCTTAGGGATTGAAGCCGGGTCACCTGAGAATCCTGTCGCCGCTTTGAACTGGTTGTACTTTTGCATCAGGTCGACGTACTTGGCATTGGTTTCCTCTGTGTTCAAACACACAGAAATTAGTATCAATCGGTTGGCAAGCCCATCATCTACCCAAAACAGAGCATACTCTGAGTGAAGTTAGTCGAGCAGTACTCATTCAATCGGGTGGTCATTTCAGGCCACCCATCCGTAAATGCCCCCGGCTCGCCCTTCGCTCGCCAACACAGGAACATCAGCAATTTCTCCTTGTAGAGATTCCATCCTCCAGTTTTGTGGGCCGCTTCGATGCAAGCCTTCTTGGCCGTAGGCGCCTCATTGCTTGACCTAGTCGTCCGCTTCGCCCTTGGAGCCCGAGGTGCTGAAGTTGAGCCTGCGTCCCCTTTGCTCGCAGCAATGCGGCGACAAAGTTCGACGTGAGGGCATCCAGACTCTTTGAATTGGCGAAGTCTCGAAGCGTGCTCGGGCCTCTTCGCGATGATTTTGTCCCACTCTTCCTCACTCGGGGAGTCCTCCCCGCCCACTTCCTTGAACAGGTCGTAGTCAAGCATGAGTCGGATGTGCTTGGACTTGATCTGTTCTGTAACGTTTTAGGATAAGACAACGATTAGCTTTCATGAAAAAATAGAGTTGGGATTTGATACTTCTTAATTGTTTATTTTCGAATGCAATGATTCCAATGACTCACCAACAATGAAAGACGTCTTGCAGCGCTCGTTGAGGTCCTCGACGATCTTCGCCCAGGCCCTCCCCTTCACGCCGCGCGCCGTGCTCGCCGTGGGGTCCTGCCGCGCCTTCTCGAAGAGCTCCAGCAGCACCTGCTCCTCGTTGAGCCCCCATGACGCGCGAAGCTTCGCCTTCCCACTCATTTTTAAGGATGGAGGGAAAAAGATTTTAATCGTTTTCACAGGAAACAATATGCTGTTACGAAGGTTCCATAACCCTATCCATACTTTTTCCATTTTGAATGCTTCTGAGCCACCACTTTGACGCCCTCGATCGCGACACTTGGGCGTTGCTTTATGACGCTGCAGCTCATCGACGCGCATTGTCATCTGCATGATGAGCGTCTGTGGTCTCCGGTCTCTCCATCGAGCCGTCACAAGTTCGATGGCGTGCTCTCTAGGGCACGCAGTGCGCATGTGAGTCACGTCGTGTCGTGTGCCACACACGAAAACGACTGGCGGACTCTGGAGCAGCTGATGGGTCAGCAGCAACCGAATGACAGTCCCAAGATCGTCCCTTCGTTCGGCATCCATCCATGGTGGGCTGGAGAAGTGTCGTTGGAGCATATGGAGAGTCTAAAGTCTCTTCGGGACACTTTGGCGCGCCATCCCAGAGCAAGTGTACGACTAGCTAAACTTCAACTTGAAGTTGCCTTGACCTTTGATGCCGAAATGGAATCCATCTGATTCCATTTGTTGTGTGTCTGTAATAGGTGGGGGAGATCGGGCTATGCAAGAGTGCTCGGGGCCGACAAGTGCCGATTGAGGTCCAGGTAGCGGTGTTCCAAGCGCAGCTGGATCTGGCGGCGGAGTTGGGGCGGACGTGCGTTCTGCATTGCGTGGGATACTATGGCAAGCTCCTGGAGATATTACTAGGCGCCGGACGTGGAGATGGCAAACTGCCCCCGGTTATCGTTTTTCACTCGTATAGCGGACCACCGGATATGATGCGGTCGTTCTTAGCACTTCGAGGAACGAGGGTTTTCTTCTCGCTCAATGCCAAGCAGCTTGTGGATCCGCGAATCAAGAAAGCTGCAATTTGTTGCAAGGAATTGCCGCTCGAAGTGCTGCTATTTGAGACTGATGCTCCCGACCAAGCCCCCAATGCCGAACATGTTGAGGATTTTGGCAGCAACGTACAGCTGTTCCAGGAGGAGGGCTCGGCCGGAATAAACGAACCAGCACTGGTGAAACTTGCGCTGAAGAGCGCTGCACGGATTCGAGATGTAGCTATTGATGACCTAGCCGTTGCGGTGTACCAAAACAGCAAAGAAGCCTTTAACATCGATAGTCCAAAGCTGAATTGAAGTACGAAACTGAATTGCGCGCTGAACCATGAAACACGTAAAGGTGTGCAGCCATCATGGCCTCTTGTTCAGCCTAGATGGCAGCGTAGTCCATGTCACTATACAAGAGCGATTGCAGCATCGGATCAACGTAGTCTACGCCGAAAAGGTAGACAAGGCCGAAACGAATCAGCGCCTCCCTTCAATCAACCTGTAATCTGAAAATGCTGTCAACGCACCTTCATCGCACTCGTACTGAATCACAGCGGAGCGGGCTTTGACTTTGGCGATAAGTAGAACGATGATCGTCGCTCCACCGACGAGAAGAGCCGTCGCTTCCACCGCAACCATAGCTCCTCCATAGGGCACTGGCAGGCTGCTTGAATAGTGGCGATGGTGGTGCTCCTCCGAGGAATCCACGACAGGCCTTAAGTCCCGCGGCTCGAAGTCTTCCGTTGGTGGTGTTGGCACTACACGCTCACTTTCCAGTGATGCCGGTACAACAACTTCGTCCAGAATCTCCGTAACGTTCTCGTCTGGGACGCTCTCGAAAGCTGCTGCAATCCGGAACTCGGTGCCTCCAGCCACTCCAACTAGCGGCTGCGCAGATGCACATCTTACCACACACAGGAGCAGAGCAACCGCCGCCGCTCTTCCATGTCGTTGCCGGCGCATGCTATACCGATCTGGTTCGCAGCCCTGTCCAATGCTGTAAAGAGACGCTGATGGACGGACACCATGCACAGCGCTTAAGATCGCAGAGGACAAGATCGCCGTTCGAAGAGGCGTCGAGTAAGTGAGACCGTCGATGGATTCAACAGTACTTGATGCTTCTGGTTGCTGCGTGAGCTGCATGGGGAGATCCTCGAAGTCCAGTCGCGCCTCCAAAGCGTCTGCCTACGCTATCCACAATGGTCGAGGCGTGCGCCATGGCAGCAGTGAAGACGACCTGCTTGGGGGGCCTGGCACGTTTGTAGAGCTCAGCGATCTGGCTCCGGGAGACTGCTCAGCTTTGCATGTTGCAATTGTCCAGGCTGCAGGGTGTGTCGGCCCGACGGCGCTGGTGCTTCCGTACGTCTTCTTGTTGGGCGGCTTCCTGCTCACCCTTGTGTTGCTGCCAATCTTCGCGTTCGTGGCGTGCGCTTTGAGACTGCGGCTAGTCCAACTTGGTATATCCCACGGAGTCTACTCTCTGCATGGACTTGCTGCGATGGCCTTTGGAGCCACGGGTGCTATCGCGTCGGGGCTCCTTCAGCTCATGGTATCGTGTGGACTAATCGCGACATATTTCGCCATCCTCTTTCAAGACTTGCCAGTTTTGCTCA
Source organism: Phytophthora fragariaefolia (assembly GCA_030267785.1). Taxonomy (NCBI): domain Eukaryota; phylum Oomycota; class Peronosporomycetes; order Peronosporales; family Peronosporaceae; genus Phytophthora; species Phytophthora fragariaefolia. The sequence goes on along the minus strand of BSXT01000453.1, from coordinate 30,728 downwards.
GTCAAGCACTAGGCCTGAAACTAGAAGATATCGAGTCACTGAGCTCGTCAGCGAAGTATCCTTTAGTGGTGTGGCTTCTCAAAGACCGTGTACGGTTTGCAGAACTCTTGGTAAGCTCTATCAGCTTCGTTGCTGGCTTTCCTGGTACTGATAGAATCATTATGGACTCATACTTGGTGTTGTCTTTTTCTCCCTCAACGTCTTGATTGTCTGCAGACGATTGGAGTGGTGGTTCCTTTTTGCCTGGCGTGGTCTTCTCATTCAAAGTTGAAGCGGTCATGCATTGTGGTGGCCTTGTCATTATTTGTTGCTTGCGTCTTTGTTTTAGCAAATACATCGGCACTCCATAAGCGCGACGTACCGCTGTTCTCAAGAGGAATTACAAGCGACTACTTCACTATGCATATGGCGGTGTGTCACTCCATGGCAATCTTGGCAACCTCATTTGCGAGCCCGCATCACGTATTTCATTCATTCTACGCCCTTCGAAAGCGTTCAATCGGTAGGTTTGCACGCACGTCCATTGTCTCGACACTGATATCAATCTTTTGGGCGCTCGGGTTTGGTGTCGGTGGATACATATCATTCTTGTCGGATACTCGAGCCGACATACTCCAAAACTACGTCAACACTGGGGGAGATTTACCATCGAAAAGTAGCTGGCTGTTCTGGATCATGATACCCTTCTGCTCTGTGGTATGCATTGCGCTCGAGGTACAATAAAATACCCCGGCTGCATCTGTTTGAATGATCTGATAGCATATTTTTCCTGTACGATGATGTAGGTTGTTGTCTCCCGGCACACGCTTTTATTCTTCTCGCGAACAAACTCTTCGCTCCACGCTGAAGAGGATGAAATCCTCTTCTGGTCGCAGACTGGGCCTGGCGTTTATACTGGACGACGCAAACCTGGATCCCGTAAAGGAGTCGCCATAACACAGTCTGAATTTGGTTGGAAAAGTAGGCTGACCACTGCACTGGCGGTACTGGCACTTGCACAAATCGCGATATTCACGAGATACACAATCGCTAAGGTCATGTGTGCAACGGGTGCAATTGGTGGTCTGTCGCTATTGTTTATTCTTCCCGCCGCGTGCCACGTGAGATTAACTGTAGGTGACGACGACGATGATCGAGGAGGGTGGCTGCTCATGAAACTTTTTCCTGTACTTAGTATCACAACCGGACTCGTCGGTATTATTTCATCCGCTATTGTAGCAGCTGTACAAGTCTTTCCGTAGTGAACGATGAGCCCGCCAGTACGTGAGCTCGTGGGGCACTTTCTTGTTTCGAGTGTACATGTCGACATGTTTAGTTCTCGCTTGCGTGTGCCGTTAGTTCAATGTGAGACGGAAGTGGTTGTGATGGCGATCTACATGAATCAAACGAATAATTGTATGAGGAAGCTTGCAACAATGCCTGAATATACATTTATCGTACCTAAAGTCAATCGCTTGGCAGGCTGGATCATGGCATTTCTGATAGAATACACGCTGGCCGATGTCTACAATAAACATCACGTTGTTGCTTTTGTGTGGGCGTCGAATATTCGCGCACCAACGATTACGTGCCATATGATAAATGATCATCCACGGGTACGCTTGCGCTGGCTTGGTCATGTCGTCGTTTTGCTCTTGATGAGGGTATTGACCTGGTAATACAGCTAGCATCGCGGAGTCGTTGGCCATCAGCATTTGTATTGCACGGATTTCACCCTGAACACCGCCTGTCGTAGCTATGGCGCGGATGAAGGTGTCTAACGCCGGGTAGATTGAACGTCGGCATTCTACAGACGAACTCGAAAGAGTCTTGGTGCTAGATCGGAGAGCTGTAAAGCTCCGGTTGCGCCCTAACGCTGCTGGAGAAGGATCGCAGCGTAATAGACGGCAACGATGTTTCTCCGTAACCTCTCTGGATGGATACGGACACACTAGCGAGCTCAAAAACAACTCTTTATCCATATCACTTGGTATTGAAAGAGACGCATCCAGTGGGCGTAAGATTGCCTGCTTCTTGAACTTTGAGGATCCCAATACACGAAACATGCGGTTTCGAGTGTATACTCCAGTGTCAATAAAGAGCTGTTTCTTGTTGACAGGGTCGTTGATTGTCTCTGTGTTGATCAGAAATGGGGTATACTGGTCGTGTGCTTCCGGATCCTCGGTGTGCGCATCACTGAATACCACGAGATCGCTAAGAAATTCGCGTACAAACTAGTAACAAGATAAAGCAATGTCAACGAATGTCTAAAAAGTATCGTATGAATCGGATAGAAACGTACCGCCCCTGCATGCAGATTGTCCGCGAACAGATCACCACCAGGAAGGTGGAACTATAAAAATTAGCAGTGAGTCACCCTAGTAAAGGTTCCAGTGTAAAGCAACAGCTCACTTACAATGAGATGCCGGCTAAATTTGGCCGATGTTGATGAGTCCAACTGATAAATATCTCCTTGGCTCACATGAATTCCATACCTACGCTGCACAAAATACTGCGTAAGCTTTTGAGATCTGTCACTGTTGTAATACCAAGTCCTTACGTAAAACTGAAGTTGAAGTAAGCTCACAAGCCGGGTTACAAGTGAATCACCATCCACATCAGGATTGATAGCACGCTTGAATTCCAAGTCAAAGTAAAGTCGACATGGCGTGCCCTCGAGAATAATCTCATAGACGTGGCGTTGATCCGCTCGAGTGCTCTTATAATTTTTCCAGAACTCGGCAAAACTTGAGACAAGGAAGCGACGTTTGCCATTATCAGCACTTTCAAAAGAAAACACACGGGGTACATCATCACCGTCATAGCCAATATTTTCTGACACTCCACGGGTAGCTTTTACTCGTTTCCGGAGGGTAGCGATTTGGTCAGCAAACTCGAAAGCTTCGTGTTGACGTGGAAACGAAGATGAAATTGGCGCCGTGCCTTCGAGCTGGCACAAGAGTGAATGCGAAACTCGGAACTGCAGCTTCTCATAAAATGACCCCCAGCTGCTACCACACACACGGCCACTCGAAGATCCTGGCAATGTCGGCTTTAGCGGCTCTACTCCGTAAAACACTTCAGCCGACAGTGTTTTCCTGCGCTTCACCATTTTGCCTAGCTTATTCGCTCCAGCTTTCCGCCGGCTCATTTCCCGTCTAGCAAGGCAATCCTTTGCTGAGCTGGAAAGCTGCACTTTTGGGAATGCTGAGTGCAACGCAGCCAAGAACTCTTCCGCGACCTCGGTGTCGTAAAACGCATCACTGCCATCGCCTGAGTCATCGTTTTGCAATGCGACCCCACTGCTTTGCAGTCTTGTCTCAAGTTTTCGTACGCGGTCGAAAAAATACCCCTGCTGCCTCGTATCATCCACCTCCAGCACCACCAGAACACTTGACACGAACGGCGATGGACTGGCAGCAGCAAATAAATCATCAAACACCAATCCAAATTCGCACACGCAAGCACTACCAGGACGCACCTGTACAGCGCAAAACAGGACAATGCATCGGCCGGCAGTAAAATACTCGGGTTTTGCTGCAATTGCGTTGAATTGGCCTCAATCCCCGGACTTTTGACCAAATAGAGACCTTGCTCTCGAGAGCTCTGCGCGTCTCCAGAAGCCGCAACCGGTTGGCTGCTTAGCCAGATCTGAACGCTGAAGGGCAGCACGTCCAGCTCCCGCTGCTCCGCGTCCTCGATGGCGTGCAGGGGCGCGCCCAGGGCCCCCGTCCAGACGCGGCACGCCTCGCTCTGGAACACCTGCGTCATCGTGAGGAGCGACCGTTACTGGGCCCGATCCATTTCATTGGCTGAAACCCTTCAACGCGATGAAAGGGCGCGAGCGAGATGGCTACATTTGTGCTACATCCGTCGACCTTCCAGCAGTGACCGTCGCTATGGAGGCGATCGTGCTGGACAACGGCTCCGGCTGCTTGAAGGCCGGATTTTCAGGCGAGGATACGCCGCGAACCACGTTCACGACGTGCACGGGACAAGTGAAGAACCCCGAGTGGTTCGCGAGCCAGGCGCCGAACTGGAAGGCCGAGCTCCGTGACCGCGAGACGTTCGTTGGGGCGGAGTGCCAACTGTATCGAGACTTCCTGGAGCTGTCGAACCCGATCAGCCGCGGGATTGTGGAAGACTGGGACGCGTTGGAGCGCATGTGGGAGTTCGTGTTCGCGCAGGAGCTGCGCGTGGACCCGGAGACCGCCGCGCTGCCGGTGCTGTGCATCAGCTCGCCTTCTGGGCCGAAGAAACAGCAGGAACGCATGGCTCAGCTGATGTTTGAGTCCCAGAAGGTGTGTGGCTTTTACTTCATGCAGCAGTGCGTGTTGTCACTCTTCGCTTCAGGACGCACTCGTGGACTCGTTGTGGAAGTGGGTCATGGATCGAGCCATGCCATTCCGATCTTCGAAGGTTATGCGCTGCCTCACGCAGCTCTACACTATAATGTGGGAGGCATGGACATCAGCCATCGCCTTCATATGCTGCTCTCCAAACGTGGCGTATCTTTTCATTCATTTCCGCAGCACACGATCGACGAAATCAAAGAGGCAACATGTGCGGTGGGGGGCAACACCAACCAGCAAGGAGGTCAGAACCAACAGGACGAAGCAAGCAAACCATTTGAACTGCCCGACGGAACCATTTTGCAAGTCGATCGCCACACGCAGACGACGCCCGCAGAAATACTCTTCAAGCCTCAGGAGCTCGGTGACGAGCACCCGTTGCGGCCGGACAAGGGTCTCCACGAATGTGCGGCGGCCAGCATCGCCATGTGCGACAAGGATCTGCAAAATGATTTGCTCAACGCTGTCGTGCTCGCTGGCGGCACGACCATGCTTCCTGGTTTCTCGCGTCGCTTCCAGGACGAACTCCAGGCCGTCCTGCAGGTCACCGGAGGTAGCAGCAGCGTCAACGTCATCCCTGATCCCGTCGTTCGCGAACGAGGCTACAACTCCCAACGCAAGATTGCGGCATGGGTCGGCGGCTCCATGTTCGCCTCGCTCGACACGTTCCGCGATATTCACATCACAAAGCAAGAGTGGGAAGAGTATCACGAGGCCATCCTGGACCGGAAATGCTTCTAGTCACCAGCCCCAAGAAACTGTAGGAAGTGCGCGTGTATTTCGTTTTCAAGCTTACAGGCCGCACCTACACATAAGAAATAAAGGGCAGAGTACAAAGAGACATGGAACGACAACTGTGGAGAATGGGTGGCAAGTGGCACGTGCTCACTCGCCCACCAAAGCCGTTGGCCATTTCGCGGAGGCCTGAGTCCGACTCAGATGCGTCCTGCATCTCTTGGCTCTAGCAGCCGCAGGGCTGGCGCATCGCGTACTGCATGAAGTGCAGCAGCAGCATGAACATCATGATGGTGTTGAGGTTCCAGTCTGCAGAGGCCACGGGGCGCGCAACGTCAGATGACACAAAGTGCAGCGCGAAATCAGTCCGCAGAGGTTACGCACCGCCGAACATGTCGTGCTCGGGCTGCTGCTGCGCGCCGGCCGCCTGCTGGTCGGCCGAGTCGGCGTCGCCATCCGCCGCGCGGTTGCGTCGCTGCGAGCCCGACACGGAGCACGAAGGGGCTGGCGCGGCGTTCTCCATGGTGTCGGACTGGTCGATGGGCTCCCGACGAGGACGATCGGATAATAAACTGACGCGAAGAGTCGGAGCCGTGAAACGGTCACTCCCTCGAATCACCTCGTGGTTGTATATCGTCACTAATCCGGGGATTCGATGCGGTTACCGGTATTGACGCCCGTCGATTGCCAATAATACTGCAGTATTGACAATAATTGATTGCAGCTGGCAATAACTTATTGCCAATACTATTGGCAATAGCTACATGGCAGTGCCAGTACTGCCGTAATGGACGCGGCGCCGGGGACGCTCAAGCGCACGGGGCGGCCCGTGCACCCTCTGTGGGCGCACTTCCACCGCGGGGAGAAGCGCAACCGATACCACTACCACGCGTACTGCTCGTACTGCGTGGCTCGCCACGGCGCGGACCAGGTGCCGCCCACGCGCGGGGTGTCGTCCGACATGCTGCGCCACCTCGAGAGCTGCCCCAACTGCCCTCGCAAAGTGGTGGAGACGGTGAAGGAGCTTTGCGGACGGCGAGAGCGCAGCGCGCACAGCAAGAAACAGGGAGGCGGCAACGCCGGGGATGGGGGCAGCGACGGTCGGCTGGAGCAGGCTGTGACCGAGGACGACGACGACCAAGTGCTGCTGCTGGACGCAGTGGCCGTCAGCGCCTCGGCGGTGGCGGCGATGCAGGACACGCAGCAGACCACGGCGGCGGGCACGGAACAGGAGGCGGTGACGTCGATGGCGAGCAAGAGGACGGCGAGGGAGGCGCTTGTGGACGGCACGCAAGCTGCAGTGGACATGCCGCGTCTCACTGACGTGGACGCTGCTGCGGGGGACAAGACGGCGACCGCGAAAAGTGGCGGCGGGTACTTGTCGATGCCCAGCAAGCGGGGACGCACGGATAGCGGCGATAGTGCTGAGCAGGAGGAAGCGTTGGCGAGGTGGAGGGTGAACCTGCTGCAGACGGCAGTGGCCGCTGGCATCCCGTTGTCGGCGTTTCAGAAGAGCGAGTTCCAAGAGTTGGTGCGGGTTCTCAGCCCTGTGCGGGTGGACAGTGATGAAGTGATCAGCAGCGTGGGTGGGCAAGCGTTTGTCGAGGAGACTGCTGCGAAGCTGGCGCAAAGCCAATTGGACCGTGTGAAAGAAGGCATGATGAACTCGACGATTAAAAGTGGACTCACCTTGAGTATTACGTGTTGGGACCCTTTGGATCTTCAGCACCTCGTGGCGTTCACACTTGTTAATTCAAACGGGGACGCTGCTTGCGTGCGTGTGGAAGATTTGGGAGGGCACATTCCGCAGCATCTTTATACTGACGACAGTGACAGTTCAGCTCTGCTCGCTCAATTGCCAGCGCTTGTTGAGCTCATTGAAGATGTTTTACAAGAGCTAAGCGACAAAAATATTTGCGTCATGGGGATCGTGGCTGACTCAACATTAGCTCTCATGGCAGCGAAGAGGGTTTGCTGCAGTGACCGTTGGCACTCTCTGCTTGTTGTACCGTGCATGTCTGCATTGCTCACATCATTGGTCGGAAGTGTCCTGGTACACGAAGCTTACTGTGATGTAGTTGGCCAACTGGTGGAACTAGTGGCATATTTTTCCAATGCACGGTTGCAAACATCACTACGAGCTATATCTGGTGAAGATGACGCACGAATTCCTCTTCCGACAAGAGAACACTGGTTTTCGTTTGTCGCTTGCCTTACTAAAGTTCTTCATTACAGTGACGCCATCACCGCGCTGTGTTCAAGTCAAGATGAAAGAGGTTCCGCTTTGGCTCCATTAGCACTTCGCGAACTCGTTCTAGGTGGAAATGGACAACTTTGGAAAACGCTGCGAGAACTGGCGGTGCTGTTAGCCCCGCTGCGGGAAGCATACAGCCTCGTTTTCCAGACGAAACCAAAACTTGGTGAAATCAGTGCATATGACAACGATGACGAATGTGCGACTACTGTCCATGGCGGGCTCACTCTCGCCCACGTGATGTACCAGCTCGGTCGTATGAGTCAGCAATATGCTGCGCTGGCAGAATCGGCTGATTTAACCGTGTCGTCGGCTAACAACGGCGAAACTGCGGCAATTGTGGCGCAGCAATTGCATGGACTTTTGGATGCACTGTGGCAGCGCTACGACCTACCAACGATGATACTAGCGTACGTATTTGACTTTCACATGGACACTGGACGTCTGGACATGAGCAATAAAGCTCTGCAGTGGAAGGCAGTCCAATCATACTTTCAGCATTATTACCAGAACTGGTTTTGCCAACCACAGGACACTCAAAACGATACAACGGGCAGGTCAACGTTACTGGGCTCGATTCCCAGTAATAAAGTTGAGGGGATTATCAGCGCGTACCAACTTCGTCAGTTTCCTTTTGATGTCGATACAACAAGCGATTACACAGATGTATCGTCATTTTACTCGTTCGTGTCCGAGTCACATCCGGAGATTTGTGCTCTCTGTTGTCGTGTGTACGCGGTTGCGCTGGCATGCGCTGATCTGCGCCGCGTAGTTCGCGGTATTGGTTTCCTGCCATCTGTTGCACAGACTACGGAACGTCCCAAGCGGGTAGAACTGTTGCTGCAAGTTGGTTTTGCTTCTAGTTTGAAAAGAACACGACGCAGTACGGGGTCAGTATCTGGTGGTAGCAATATCCTGCCAGAACTTCTTCAAACGAGTCGCCCTGAAGAACTATTTTGCAGCCAAGACGAATGGGATGAGTTTGCTATCGACTGGAAAAAGTTTATAGAGTATGGAATGACAATTGACGAGTGGGAGCAGCTCCATCACCTTCAAAGACGTAGCATCAGTGATCATGAAGGCAAATCCATCATCCCTGAAGAACTGCGATTGTCCTTGGACCAACTTTTCTTTGAGGCCCTACCACCACTTCCTGCGGCTGTTGTGGTGGCACCCTCCCCTCACGATCCGTCGGGTGCAGTAACACAGCCTTCAGTCGCATTGTAATTCGAAGAACACGAAGATAAAACGGATAGGAGGCAAGCACAGTTTTCCATACAACCCATAAATTGTGTGGTTTTTGTTACGAAGTAGTTTGTCGAGCCATTTTCTCACGAAGCAGACTCATTCGAGAGATAATCTTGCGCCGGTTGATTGCATTTGTGGTAGTCTCCAATTGCACTTGACAACATGCTAACGCACGTTCAAAATCCTCACTTGCTACAAGAGCAAGTACCAAATTATTGAGGATGGTGCGTTCGCGCTTCGTGTCTTCGATAGCTCGTGTAATATCCAAACACTGCTGGTAGCAACGTACAGCCTGGTGCGGATTTTTCTTGTCTAGGTACACAGTTCCTAGGTTACCGAGCGCGCGCGCTTCTACGACCTGGTCTCCCGTTGAGCGTGCCATTTCCTGAGCTAACATGAAGCGAAGTAAGGCATCGTCCAACCGTTTTTGCTTGTAAAACTCCATCCCAACGTTGAGTTCATCTAGCGCAGATGTGGTAGGAGTTGTTGTGGAAGCTGAAACTGCTGTTGATCCGTCGAACGAGCCGTACACGTCCGAGTTTGGAGTTACCGCAGGGGTGGCTCGAGTCGGCAATGATTTCGCTGAAGGCGCATCTTGGGCAGACGCATTATCCTCGGCGAGCGATAAAGAAGCGAAGTTCCCATAAACGTCACCATCCCGAGGCAGCTGCTGATTCGGCGTGATTGGTGGGAGCGGAAGCCTCATTGATTGTCCCCATTGTGGTCGTTTGTCTTCTAGCTCGCTAGCCAAAGAGGCGAAACTGCCATAGTCATTGGCAGCAGGTATCCCAAGGCCCTCGGAATCAAAATGTCTGCTGTTGGATGCTGCAGAAGTTGGTGATCTTGACAGAGTGGTGGCTTGCTGACCCCGTGCTGCCAAGTTCTGCGATTCTTGGGTATATGCGGTCGTCAAATTAGCAAAACTGGCATACTCATCCGAAATGGAATTATCAGCCGATTGGAAATGATGCAACGGGTGGCCACCATTACCCACACCGGACGGTATCGTCGTGGAGGGGTTTGCTTCTTCCTCCGGCTGCGGCTGAGCAAACGACGCGAAATGTCCGTAATCGCTTTGCCCCGGCATGGAGATAGCATTTTTAACAGCCGGTATTTGTGGGGTGGGAGTCTTATCTTTATAATTGTTGTCGGCTGCTCTGTGAACGATAGGAGGTGCGAGTGATTCCAGCGAGAAGCCTGCGTAGTTGTCGGGGGTTGTTGAATGCTGGCTGTCGTAGTTCGTACTGAATGACGGCATATCAAGGAATGATGCTTGCGACGGAGGGGACCGCGAAAACAACATTGATGCCGCGGCAGGTGACGGCTCCGGATTCCCAAACGATTCTGTGCTGAATGCCGAGTAGGAGTCGCATTGGTGATCCTGCATGGCTCTCACAGCGGCTAGCTCATGGTTACATCTCTCCGAGAACTCCGACGCCACCTAAACCAGCAAAACGTCGAAGACAATTGCTGTGGTTGGGCGCGATGTCTTGTCATATGCAACCTAAGTATTCATCAAAAACGTACCCCGTATTTGAGTCTGCCCGAGCTAGACTGAATTAATGCGCCAATCGATAAATACGTTCGCTGCCTAACATTGTCACCAGAGCCCCCACGCCTTGCCTCCATAAGTGCATAGCCTGGTTCTCCCAGATTCCGAACCAGGCAGTTCTTTATTTCTCGCCGCCCAGGTGTGCTCGAGCTTGAAGAGTGCACTTTGAGGTATGTAAGCGTGAACTTTGTCGGATGCGACTCGGAAAACCGAACTAAGAACGCCCCGTCGCTTCGTTCCCTGGTCGATAAAACGCTTTCCGCCTCCTTTCGACCTATTTCGCCGTGGAACCAAGGCACCAGCCCCCCGTTCACGCAGAAGCACGCCACCAACTTGGAGAGACTGCGCTCAAGCGGGCCGAAGCGGGAGAGGAATCGCCGGAACTACAGCCATAACAACACCAATAAGTACGTCGTTAGGAACATCTTTCACCATAAATCAACGTGTTTGCACTTGAAGAAGCACTTACGTCATCTTTGGCAACTTGATCGCTTTGACTGACATCGGGAGAGATGCAGTACTGTGTTACTACACGCAATTCCTCGCGCGAGAGCTCTGACGGCAGTAAATGGGAGTCACACACACGGACTAAGGCTGGGAAGAAGATGGCGCGGAAGGGGACGCGGGACTGGGCGAGCTCCTCGTCCCACCAGAGCAGCCCCGACGCCTCGGCGTCGCTTTCGGACCCCATATTCAAAACTGACTGAACCGGTAGCAAATTGGTTTTTAAAAATAGTAATAGTACTTCGAAGTACTAATTTTAATAGTGCTACTGCAAATTTACTACCCGTGTTTAGGGGCGATAGAGAACCTCTGCAGCTCAGATGGCTGGCGTTGATGCTGGAAGTGACTCGACGCTGGTCCTGTAGCTAAGCTCGAACGCATTCGTGGACTGCTTTTAGTGAATCCTCGAGCGGAACCTTGAGGCCGAACAATGGACTGTTTCAGATTTGGTGAAAGGTGTGCGGAGCTGTTGGGGGCCACGGGGTTGGTCACGATGTAGCGGGGAGATATCAACGCTTTCAGGTCTTCCTTTGGTTGAGTTTGTGCCGATAGGGGGCCATAATCACCTGTGGATAGCAGCGATGGCGATCCGACACTACTCGGAAGTTGAGTTAAAGCGCCAGCGAGTGCAGATGATTGTCGCTGAACTGCATTTTGTGCATCATGAACTGCCACCCTGCCGTTGACTGTCAGCGCCGCAGGAGTGGCTGCATTGGATATTGGGTTTGTTCCTAGCAATGAAAGTCCGTCATCAGGTTGGCTTTGCTGGGGTTTTCTCGGGCTTGGTGGTGCTTGATACTCACTGTTGAAGACACTGCCTGCTCGCTGTGCTGAAATGAAAGTGTGCCGAGGAGACGATGGAGGTTTGATAGCTTTTTGTTGACTGGAGAGGAAAATGGCTGCTGCTTCGGCAGTGATTGCGTTGCTGACTCGGGGGGACGTGATCGATGCTCCAAGAAACCCTCTGTACGGCGTCTGAGGTCGTGCAGCGGATGGCTCGGAGCTATCACGAAATTGCAGCTGGATCTTGTTGATCGAAGAGGTTGCGTCTCGTGCTGCTGGCGCCTTACTGCTGATAATCGTCATCAATGGTGCAGTCAGACTGCTGTTGTTGATCAAAAAATTCGGTGGTATATTTTTCGTAGCTCCGCCTGGTACCGACAGCGCGGTCCCGTCGGAATTGTACTGGGATGATCGCTGATACTGTGTACGCTGGACAGCAAACGTCTGCCGAGGGCTCACAGATGCAGCAGACATGGTCATACTGGCTGCAGCTTCCGCTACAGCAGCAGCACGAACGGTATATGGTTCTCGAGACTTGCCTGAAGTGGCAGCACTTGGGATCAACAGGTACCCAGGAGCGTTAGGGTCTTGGGCTGTGCGCAGTGCTAATCCTGACGTTTCTATATGACTCACTTGTAATCCTGATGCATCGCGAACGTTATCAACTTTACCAGAGACCGATTGCAAGATCTGATCCCGTCGTTGTTGGCTCGAATTGGATGCACTTCTTGACCTTCGGCGAGGAAATGCCCCCGCAGTAGGCATTGCAGCCATGGCTTTGCCATCAGTAACCGATTTGGAGATAACCATACCATCTATCATCCCGACGTTGAGAATCACCCCACCCCCACGAGCAAATATGTTAGGTGAGATTGCCCGCTGAATTGTAAGTTCTCGTCTTGGAGACACTGGTACTGTTTCAACTGGATAGTTCTGCGAAGTCAATTGCGGATGTTCAACGATATTCCCGTTGGGTCCTGCTCAAATGAGGCATGCGGAGACTGGATCAGTTAAGAAGTCGCTGATAATATAGATACCGATGGAGGTGTCGTACCGGAAGCATCTGCCGTGAAGTTGAGGGCCTTTGAGCTAGCTTGTACAGAGAGGTTGCGTTTTGTATAATCATGGCCAATAACACCACTACCAGTTCGACTTCGCCGATGCGATGATGCCGCTTCCGAATCTACTAGAAGTAGTAGCAAATGAGCAGGCCGTGAAAATCACACGATATCATATTCGGTAAAGTTCACATTACCTTTTATACCATCTCGCTCTCCACCTCTAGAGGACGAGCGCTTCCGGTCACGCGATCGAGATCTTGTGGGTGCTTGGTTGTTGTCTGGCTGTTGACGCCCCGATTTGTCACTAGCTTTAACTCCTCGATCAAGCGCTTGATTTCCTTCAGCAGCGAGCTTAACCTGATCTCGATAGTAAGCGAACGCATCACTGTTTAACTCACGTTGTAAGTCTCGGTTGATCCCTTCTAGTGTCACTCCTTTCGATTCTTCGAGTATGTCAACAGCAGATACATCTATAGTATACAAAAACGACCGCACGCACGTTGATGAGCAACAAAAACGCAGTTTATCCTAAGAGTGAACAATAGAGAGACCATCAAGATATTTCAGGACATGACAGTCGTTTAGAAGATAAGTTAGACAATGTGTGATGCAATAAAGCAGCGATATATACTACGGAAATGGAGGGTTGTTAGTACGTATGCATTTCAATACGCTCGACCACATGCATGACTTACATCTTCTGGGTCAACTGTATCCGTCCATAAATCTTAGTTCAACGACGACATCAATAACAAAATTTAGAACAAGTTTCGCACACCCATAAGAGCTCGAACTCTACGCACCAACCAGCTCGAACATTGACAAATGAAAATAGGCATAGTCCAGATAGTCTTGATCCCCGCTATCTCGCTTCCAGTCGTCCATAATCAGTTCTTTAGAAGCGGCAATGTCAAACTCAGGCAAGATCAAGCGGTGCAAGCACAGCATATACTTCTCGTAATCAGAGAAGTGAAGTTTCTTCTCGTTTTTCAGTGCACAGTTCCAGAGGCGTTGAGTGAGCGCAATCATGTGAGGGTGTTGCTGGAGACTCACGCGTTTCGCGAGGTTATCCTACGAAGGGATCAAACAACGTGACAGGGTGAAAGGTGGATAAAGTTAAATACCAACTTCTTAATAGATACCTCTGTGTAGTGGTCAAGGTTGCCTTGCTGCCGGTAGGTGACCTCCATTCCAGATGTCGCGTTAATCTCAGCTACAACATGTCTGTCATGCAAATGACGATTAACCCAACGGGGATTCTCGTCGTCTTTGGCGCTAAACTCGTACATACCCTTCAGCGACAAGCTTCTGCACCTTGGTCTGAACAGTAGTAGCAGCTGTGGCTGATATTCGAGGCACCTCCAATGCAACGCTATAGCCACGTGAACCGCTAAGCGATACACTTCAAAACTAAATCGAGAGAAAAATTACTTACCTTCGTTGTTCTTCGTTCACACTCGATATCGTCGGAGTAGTGGTTTTGATACCGGTTAAAAGAGACAATGGTGTTCTCTTGAGATTAATCAAAGCTCGAACAGTGCCCTTGAACGTGCGTAGTTTACGGTAGTACGCCTTAAGAGATCCAAGCATAGAACCTCGACGAGATGCCGTTAAAAGTTTTGCTACGGGTAAGGTACTGGCGTTGATTGCTGGACTTTCACATTGAGGTTGCGGCTGCTCTCGCAGTGTAGATGATTGCTGATCTGGGTGCAATTCCTGTATTTGCTGTAAGGCTTGCCCTGATCCTTGCAATTCAATTTTACTTCCTGCTCGGATTGGAAAGCTGCTCGACACAATGCTAAGTCTTCGATCCGCCCCGGGTATCCTCCTGAACGAGCCTCGCTCCTCCGCTGCCTGATTCCATGGCTCTCGGGTCATGGCTCGTTGTCGTGACGGACTGGGGGCTTGAAACGAGAAGGACGCCGTAAATAGGGGTCATGATGATCTGACATGCAAAGTGCTAATCCAAAATAGAGATAAGGGCCCAAGAAGACACTGCACATTCATCATTGTACTGCTGCACAGTTCGGTTTGAGCCCAGCATTCCGGAAAGTAATTAATCGTCACAGAATGTCTGGATCTTCGCAAGGTGCCATGCAGCAAGAACCCGAAAGCAAACGACAGTCCACGATCTTTGTCCTGGTCTCGAAACTTGATCCGTCCTCGCAGCCAGTACTATTCTTTCCATATCCTAACTCCGCTCAACTCGAACGTAAATGTCCTGCTGGATATGAAGGTTAGCAAGCCGATAGTAAGAGTTCTAATGAACTGTGCTAACTTTCGTGGCCTGCAGTCCGCGAAATCTCTGCAGAAGATACAGATACACGACTAATGTTTGCAGGCACCAAACGCTTCTTGTACAACGCTATCACCAACTCACTTCGCGCGACTAACGTTCGTAAGACAGCGGCAACCAACACCTGGAACATCTTCTGGGGTGAACACCTGAAGACGCACGAATACGCAGCACTTCTACCTTTTCAACGTGTAAATCATTTCCCAGGCAGTTTTGAGCTAGGTCGCAAGGATCGGCTGTGTGCCCACATACTTCGGATGATTAAAAAACACCCTGCTGCATACTCTGATGTAATCCCAGAAACTTATCTTACAGCAAGCGACTACGAAAGGCAGCAATTCTTACTACGTTTCCAGGCCGAGCCGAGCGTTGTTTGGATTTTGAAGCCACCAAACTTATCATGTGGACGAGGCATCAAGCTTGTGCGTGCAAGCACCCACACAGCCCCGAAACTCGCGAAAAAGAAGGCGTACGTCGCGCAGCGCTACATTGCGAACCCATTTCTCATTAACGGACTCAAATTCGATCTTCGCGTCTACGTTGCGGTAACTTCGTACGATCCATTACGTATTTACCTCTTTCACGATGGATTGGTGCGCTTTTGTACAGAAAAGTACTCCACGAGCAAGAGTGCCTTGAAAAACCCGTTTGGTCATCTGACCAATTACAGCATTAACAAGAAAAATGCTGGAGCATTTCAGAAGAACCAAGATAATGCGCAGGCAGATGAGGCTGAGGCACTTTCAAGCAGCAAATGGAATCTTCAAATGCTCTTCAAATATCTGCGTGACCAAGGCAAAGTTCGAGAACTCGCGAATTTTCAGCAAGCACTCGAAGATTTGATCGTTAAGACAATTATTGCTGTGGAGGGTAAGTTGACATCTGCCTCGAGTGTCAGCAGCAATCGTCACCATGGATTTGAGCTGTATGGATTTGATGTGCTACTTGAAGGTGACTCCATGAAGCCCCGCCTCCTCGAGGTAAACGTTTTCCCTTCCCTTAGCAGTTCCTCGCCAATGGACAAGCGCATCAAAACTGTTCTTGTCAGCGATTTGTTCCAACTAGTCGGGATTCCTTTCGTCGACGCACGGAGAGAAGCGCAGCAACTAGACAAGGCTAAGCAAGAACGCCTACACGGAATCAAGCAACCTCGGATGTCGAGTGCGAGTAACAATACGTCGATTCTCCGAAAAGAAAAGGAAGTTCGGAGACGGCGACACACGCTCAATGATCTACAGGGATCAGCTAGCAAGATTATGGTGACCCAAATAGACGGCGAAGACCTCCAACTTGTCAAAGAAATGGAGGAAGAGCTGCATCGCTGCGGACACTTCAAGCGCATCTTCCCAACACCACAGTCATTTGACAAGTACTCGGAACTCTTCGACACACCGCGCTATCGGAATTTGCTGTGCATGAGATGGCTGCAGCACACAAACCAAGATGGAGCTCGGAGACTGCCTCCGACTGGGAAGAAATGAGGACACACCCACTTGTTTGTTACTCGTTTCCTGCAACGGCTACGTCTGCTTCTTCAACTACTTCATCCGTCGAGTTTCGTTCGATATCGTCTGGATTTGTGTTATTTGTCTTCTCCATCACGGCTAACTCCGCTTTGTCGGACTTCTCGTTGTTCTTCTCCACAACCACGTTCTTCGCAGCACTCAACCGACTGAGCTGACCTTCCAGCAGCGAGAACTTTTGCTGAATTTGTGCGAGACTCGCATGGACGTTCGCGTCTTTCGCGTCCATCTTCTTGTGCAGCTGAAACAGCGCTTGCTCCGAGAACGCCAGTCGCTGCGCGAGCGTCGCCAGCTTCGCATCCACTACGCGCGCAATCTTGGTCTCCATCTCACGCTTCAGCGTCTGCTGGAAGCCCTTCAGCAGCATCTGCACGTCCGGCGCCGCTCCCGCTCCCATCGCCAATCCAGCCATCGTCGCCGTCATCTCCGCTGCCCTGCAGCACCCACGGAACTCCATCAACAATCCAAGCAACAAAGCTGCTCGCCTCCTCTTCAGTACCTCGTATCGACTGCAGCCACCGGCTCCACGGGCTCGAATTTGACCTCGAACTGCTGCAGCTGCAGCACGTTCTTGTCGCCTGTGAGCGACACGAACTTGACCCGCAGCGCCTGCAGGCTCTTGAGCACGTCGCAGTCGCGCTGGCTCTGCCGGAACGCCGCGTCCATGGCGAAGACCTGCGGCTCCTGCCCCGCCGCGCTCTGCCTGTTGCCTCGGAAGGTGCCCAGGTACACCTCGCCCTGCTCTTCCTCGCCCAGCAAGTTGCGCCGCGTGCCCTGCGCGTGCAGCTCGACGTGGCGCGCCGAGCACTGCACCAGCAGCTGCAGCCGCGTGCAGCGCAGCGGCCGCGCATCGTTCCATTGCAGCGCCAGTTCGCACGCGGCGCCGGCGTCGCCCTCGGGGCGCGTCAGGCGCAGCGGCAGCGGCTCGAGCGCCGCCGCGTCCGCCGCGGGCTGCACGTGCGCGGCGGCGTCGCAGCCCCACGCGCTGCGCCACGTCACAGACGCCATGATTGGCACTGCCCCACGGTATACTGAACGCCAGTGTCTCTACAACCCCCTGTCGAAACCGATAAATGTATCCATGTTCACCTCGGTGCCCGAGGATTGCAGCGAAACGTCCCCGCGGCCATCAACTCGCTGACGGAAGAGAACCAACCGACCGACCGGCAGCGTCCGAGAGCTTACGGTGCAGTCCACTGCGATACGATTCCGTGATGTACATGTTATTACTCGGTAGCCCCCACCACGCGGGGAGGGAGAGCCCCGCCGTCGGAACCCAAAACACGCGCACGGGGTGGGCCCAAAACAGCTCCGCATTGGGCGTTCCCCTGAACCGGCAACCGCTTCAGTATACTTGTTGTATCCTTGTTGCGCATTGCGGCGCCGCGGCGGTTGCGCTTGTTTTGGGCTCGCCGGGCTCCACGTGTCGGGCGTCGCGGGGTATGCCATACCGCAAGTCGCCCGCCGCGCCGCAGCCCACTCGCCGATCGACGCCACGCCACGTCCCGATGCTCGAGTACGACAACTCGGCCTTCTACTACTTCTCGGTGTCGCTCTGCGCGCTGTACGCGGTGCCCGTGACGTTCCTGTCGCTGCGCCGCATCGTGTACGGCGTGTTCCTCAAGGACCGGCTCATCGACAAGAGCCACGTGCGCTGCGAGCGCGAGCTGCGCAAGCTCAAGCAGCTGCAGGCCGAGAAGACGGCGCTGCGCAACGTGTTCTCGCTGCCCTTCGTGCTCAACCTGCTGCTGCTGGCCGCCGTGTGGTACGCGCTCGTGCGCATGACGCTGCTGCTCAAGGACGACTCGGAGATCAAGTCGTTCGACCCGTTCGCCATCCTCGGCATCGCCGCGGGCGCCTCGGAGCGCGAGATCAAGCGCGCCTACCGCAAGATGAGTCTGCTGTACCACCCGGACAAGAACCAGGGCGACGCCGTGGCCGAGCAGAAGTTCATGCTCGTGGCCAAGGCCTACGAGGCGCTCACGGACGAGGTGGCCAAGGCCAACTACGAGAAGTTCGGCAACCCGGACGGCCGCCAGGCGCTGCAGCTGTCCATCGGCTTGCCCACCTTTTTGCTGGACCCGGCCAACCACAACCTCGTGCTCTTCCTCTACCTCATCATCCTCGTCGTGGCCATCCCGAGCTGCGTCGCGCTCTGGTACTCGCACTCGAAGAAATACGGCGACAGCATGATCATGTACGACACGTACGGCTTCTACAACTTCGCCATGTCGCAGCACTCGCACCCGCGCATGCTGCCCGAGATCCTGGCCGGCTCGGCCGAGTTCCGCGAGATCCCGCGCCGCGCCTCGGACGACGCCGAGCTCGGAGGGCTCTTTAAGAAGTTCAAGCAGACGGACATGATGGCCAAGCCCAAGTTCAACCACCCCGCCATCGCCAAGGCCAACCTGCTGCTGCACGCGCACTTCCTGCGCGAGAAGCTCAGCCCCACGCTGCAGGGAGACCTGCACGCCATGCTCAAGAAGGCCATCCAGCTCGTGGATGGCATGCTCGAGATCTCCGTCATGAAGTCGTGGCTGCAGACCACGCTCAACCTCATGGAGATGCAGCAGTTCCTCACGCAGGGCCTGTGGTTCAAGGACCCGCCCTTCCTGCAGCTGCCCCACCTCACCGAGTCAGAGGTCAAGCACATCGTCACGGGCAAGAACGCCGTGCGCAGCATGCACCAGTACATTGCTATGGCGCCCGAGGAGCGCAAGGGACTGAGCGGCCTCTCGGAGGAGGACCGCAACGAGGTCAACAAGGTGCTCGAGATGATGCCCCACATGGAGCTGCAGATCTCGATCGGCGTGGAGGATGAGGAGTTTATTGCTGAGGGTGACATCATGACTGTTACCGTCAAGCTTACGCGTAAGAACGTGAAGGAGGGTGACACATGCGACCTGGTGTACGCTCCGCGCTTCCCGTACCCGAAGATGGAGCGCTGGTACTGCATCGTGGGTGACGTCAAGATGAACCACCTGCACGCGTATGCGAAGATCACCTCGCAGGAGCGCGTCGTTGAACAGAAGCTGCAGCTGCAGGCACCGCCCAAGGCTGGCACCTACCAGTTAGACATTTTCGTCAAGAGCGACTCATACATCGGCATGGACCTGCGCGCCGTTGCTAAGGTAAACTTTGCGTTGTCTGGCCATTTATTTGCTGTGATTCCGAATTCTAACCGAGTGCCTTTGTGTAGTTCAATGTCGCCCCTGCATCCTCGCTGCCTGTTTACCAGCCGCACCCGGAGGATTTGGAGTTAGATAACGAGCCCACGCTGTTCGAGCAGGTCATGAACGCTGCGGACTCGAGTGATAGCGAGGAAGAGGACGAGGACTTGGTGCCTGAGGAAAGCAAGAAGG
Source organism: Phytophthora fragariaefolia (assembly GCA_030267785.1). Classification (NCBI taxonomy): domain Eukaryota; phylum Oomycota; class Peronosporomycetes; order Peronosporales; family Peronosporaceae; genus Phytophthora; species Phytophthora fragariaefolia. The sequence goes on along the minus strand of BSXT01000453.1, from coordinate 11,079 downwards.
ACAAATAGAGTGCGAGCGCAGCTAATCTGTCTGCTTTGCCGTGAACGATGCAAGCAGTGCGATGACAGTGTAAACTCGGTTTTTGTGTTGTTGTATACGATGTTCATGTGCTGTTGTCGACCGAGAGCTGCAAGAATGTTGCTGGCGTGAGGTTGAGAGCAGGCTCCTTGATCGACAGAGCTTCTATTGCAACGAAGACTACTTTCCCCTCCATGTATCCCTTCATGTGGTGAGGACACGTCCGTATCAAATATCGACCTGCATCTACAGCACTCAGTGCTGGTCAGCTGGCATGCGTTAGACAGCTTCCATGCTGAACGGAGACGGAGCTTTTACCACAACGTCATGACAACAGTTGCAGGTCAAGTCAAAGTGCAGTGGGCACAATCGAGATGGGAAAGGCGAAACAGAGGAAGGAGGATTGGATACCTATCCAGCTGTAGCAATAGCTCAAGAAACGTCTTGGTGAGCTCTGATCACATCCAGCACTGTGCGAATCATTGCGCCGTCCGTTGAGTACAAATTTGGTCGAGACGCCACAGTGCAGCGACGTGAGGAAGCAGCACATATCCTACTTCAATAATGCGTTGAAAGTATCGTAGAAGACTGATTGATTTTTTACTACTACTAGTACGTAGTATGCTGTTGGACGCCACCAAGGACAGCGCATTTGCAGTTATTGTAGCAGTATTTGAGAGCAGCATAGCTTCTTTACTTGCTCGGGTAGTCAAATTCGGCAATGTAGAAGTCTATCGTGGTGAACTTATCCAGTAAGCCATTGATACGATTGGAGATCGATGGAAGCTGCGCCGTACCACGCCTCCGCATTATTCACATCTCAATTTTCTCGACTGCGACGACCACCTCTCCGTCAAACTCCGTTCATCCCAAGTATCATGCCGCTCGTATCCACGTTGTCAATGGTAAGTACTTTGGTGCTGTCAGCCCAACTCCTTACAGCGGTGGCAGCCCTAAAAGGGGATGCCCAGCAGATTTACACCGAGTGGAGGCGATCCAGCTACTACACCCAAGCCGTCCAGGTTGTCAACACTGTTGGTGGAACCGCAACTGGATCCTACACGCCATCCACTTCATCGACCAAGAGTGGCGCATCGAGCAGCGCTAGTTTTACAGGCGATGTAAGTGCTGGCTTCTTGGAATCCAACCAAACCATCACGTTTCCTTCATCATCGGGCTCTTCTGGATCTAGCGCAACGATCACATCCTCGTCATCATCGGGATCATCCACGGTTGTCACCATCACTGAGACGGAGGAGCAGCAGCGATTTGATCAGGCACTGAATACCATTGCGGAGCTCCAGTCACTGCACCCGCACGCCAACTTTTCGATCAATACGCCTATCGTGCTTTTGACCTCGGAAGAGTTTCTCGCCTACGTCAATCGCTATGCCATCGATCCAGCCTCGAACCCCATCAAGGGCGGATCCAGCGGAAGCACTACCGAAAGCTCGGCTACTGGTATGCTTACTGCAGATGCAGGAAACTCCAACAGTACCTCCACTTCCAATGCCAGCGGCGATGTGAGGACGTCTTCTGCTGCATCTGGTGAGACCATCGATTGGCAAGAAGCAGGCTGCGTCACGGCTGTTAAGGATCAAGGAGAGTGTGGTGCTTGCTGGGCGTTCTCGGCTACCGCAGCGATAGAATCGGGTTACTGTGTGGCGACAGGGGGCTCGCTACCAGCCTTGTCAGATCAGCAACTCATTAGCTGCGACAACGAAGATGGAAACAGCGGGTGTGGTGGAGGGTATATGCCTACACCATGGACTGGGTCGCGAATGAGCGCAGTGGTAAAATGTGCACTCTCGAGTCGTATCCGTTTGCTTCAGACGATGGCGGCGTACCAAGCTGCTCAATGAGCTCCTGCACTGAGTTTGACGTTGGCGTTACTAGCTACGATTCGGTTCGAGAAGATGCCGGCGCCATTGAGGATGCTGTTCGCAACCAGCCCGTTTCAATTTTCCTCTACAGTGGCTCGAGTGCCTTCCAGTACTATTCAGGTGGTGTACACACCGGTGAAAACTGCGATAAAACTGGTTCACATTCGGCACTAGCCGTGGGGTTCGGAGAGACAGATGATAACGTGTTGTACTGGCGCATCAAAAACCAGTGGGGTACTTCGTGGGGCGAGGATGGCTATGTTCGTGTTCAGCGCCGCTACACCGGCGATAGCGAAGGTGCTTGTGGCGTCGAAATGTACGCGACCTGGCCGAAAACTGATGTTTCGGCTAGCCCCACTTCGAGCTCGGGCAGCTCAGCTCCATCTGTGACCGCTGCTACTCCATCCGTGACGACCCCATCTCCATCCGTGACAACTGAAGCTCCACCCGTGATAACTGCAGCTCCTTCCGTGACAACTACAGCTCCAACCGTGATGACTTCAGCTCCAACCGTGACGACTTCAGCTCCTTCCGTCACGACTGCGACGCCGACAAGTACACCTTCCACTACCAGCGCTGCAGTCACAACGACACCTTCCGCAACGAAATCTACGGCGATTACAGACTCACCATCTGCAGCGAAGCCCGTTCAGAATACGGTAGACCAAAGCGAATCATTACCCAACAGTTCTTCGTCAAGCTGGGACTCGACGATCCATGACGAGACGGTGGACCAGGTTGGCACTTCCTCGGGCTCGACTAGACTGTTTGAAAGTGTAACCCCGGAGTCGTCTAGTCCAAGCACCGACAATAATGTTTTGGACTCCCCCGCGGATACGACGCCGAGTATGGCGCAAAGTGATACTGTTGCTGGAGACGCCTCGTACGCTTTGGACGCGACTTTTTCGCCGACGACGCCGATTATGATTCAATGCGGAAACGCTGTAGGAGACGCATCGACCCCGGCCCCAGGTAAACACGACTGCGCGATGTAAGTACGCAACATGTATTACATGTACATGCACCATCAGCGCTTACCACCACCTCAATGTGAGTAACTTCAACTACTCTCAACTAAAACAAACGGTCATAGATCACAAACCTTTGTCGTCTTCATCTTGGAATCCATGGTTTAACATCTTGAGTCAGGCTGCTGTGTACATGTACGTCCGTACAATGATCGCCGATACCAAGTATTATAGTGCGTGCATGCATCGGCAGCTGGGCATCCGAGTACGACGTGTTGACACGAATCAGGAAGTGTCAGTTCGCGAACTCGCGTTGACGACACGCACGTAGCCAGCTGGTGGGACCACTTTCAGCGGCGCGGAGTGGACGTCGGCGAAGCTGACGACGCACTGGAAATCAGCGTCGCACGACATCTTAGTGCTGTAAGCGATGATACTGTACTGCGTACATGCATTCATCGGCTGCTTGGGGGAAGCTTGAAGTGGTATGCCCCAGCCGCCAATCAAACGCGCGCAGAGGAGTTCGGAACTTGATCTTGGCGTTTGTAAGCGGGCTTTTCCGACCAGTCGCGGCGTGACGAAACTACAGTACAGTATTGTCGAGATTGAGGCCCACTCTCACAGCGAAAGCGGCTTTTGCACCACGCATATCCAAATCCTAAAGTGAGTCCACAACAATCCTCAGATGCAAATGCTGATCGGCTTTGCCCCACGATCCTAGCGATCCTATTAGGCGCGGCCGCGACGCAGCACGCCACCGTGCCATACGGCAGCCATTTGCTTTCTGCTGTGCGAAAGACCGACCGCAGTGGTACTCTTTTTCGTGGGCGCAGCGGAAATTGCGCATCTAGCCGCCCTTATTTCCCCGCTGCCCAATCAAATACGTTATCTCCCCCACCAGTCAGCCAATCCGCGTGGAGTCCTCAATAGTACTCGCACTTCTAGCCCGCATAGTTAGGCGCCGTTTTTTCTGACTCGATCGCTCCTCTCCCCATAGCCAACACAACTGAACCAGCCAGCGGACGCGCCGCCCAGAGGCTCCGTTTAAGCAGCTACAGCCGCGGCCAAGCAGGGGGCAGGGGGGCAGGCAGCAGGACCGACCACAAGCTTCACGAGAGCCGCTGCACGCGGCACGACCGACATGACGGCAGGGCTGGCGGTGCTTGTGGCACTGAGCGTGCTGCTCTTCGTTGGCGCCATCGTCATGCTGCTCTTCTTCTGCAGACACATCCAGGTGCAGCGCGAGCGCGAGTCGCTCGTTTTCATCCAGGAGCCCGCCGACGTGTACCGAGAGGAGCTCAACGACAGCTTCATGGAGCAGGCGCTGTGGCGCTGCGGCGTCTGCAAGTTCCTCAACCACCCGGAGCGCAAGCTCTGCGACCTGTGCCAGACGCTCAAGGGCGCGGAGCGAGACGTGGCTGGCAACAAGAAGCACTCGAGCGGAGCTCGCGGTGGAAGCTTCTCCAGGAGCAGCTTGAGCTCGCAGAGGATGGGCAGGATAGGAGAAACCGAGGCCTTCTCGTCGTCGCAGGCCGATGACGCCATCGGCGGGTCATTTGGCCGCCCGAGCTTCGAGTTCTCCAGGAAACAGAAGCCCAAGAGCAAGCTGAGCAAGCTGCAGCTGGCCGCGAGTCGGAGACAGCAGTGGAAGAGGATGCCCACCACGGACGGATTGCACCGGTGGGTGAGACAGGAGTCGCGCTCGTACGCGAGAACGCATCGGGAGTCGTTGGAGAGTGACCCCGGGGGGAGGATGTCGTTGAACAGGTATTTGGACGCGACCGAGAGAGACAGCAATTTGTCGGTCGGGTACATCCGTGTCAGGGATTCGCTGGGAAGACTGGTGCTCAACGAAAGCGATGTGGTGGCCACGGACTTCCACTACCGGATTAATATTCTGGACGGAACGGGCAGTTCCGAGCTCATTATGAACCTCGAGGGGGTGCACAATTTACCGTTCCCCGACAAGATCCGCTGGTTCTCGACGGAGATTCATCGGTTATGGCTGCCCTGGGAATCGGGGCATGCAGAGTTGGTGGTGCGGCGAGATCATTTATTGCAGGATTCATTCGAGCTTGTGGCGGCGATGAAGCCCTATCAGTTAAGACAGAGGTGGCGTGTCGTGTTTGATGGAGAACCAGCGTTGGATGCAGGTGGCGTTATGCGCGAGTGGTTTACGCTTCTGTTTGGAGAACTTTTCGACCCAGCTTTCGGACTGTTTGTTAGCACCGTGGGAGATGAACGAAGCTATTGGATTAACGCCAGCTCAGACTTGCTAATCGGCGTGGAGGAACATTTGGCCTTCTTCGCCTTTGCCGGACGCTTGGTTGGTAAGGCCATTCTCGAAGAGCACTTAATGCCGGTACACCTTGCGTTACCATTCCTCAAGCATATTCTTGGTGTACCGATTTCATTTTCGGATTTGCAATTCCTGGACGACGAAATCTACAACAGCGCCTTAATGGTGAAAAAGATCGACGACATTGAACCGCTGTGTCTGGACTTTACGGCCACCCGCGTTGTCGATGGCAAACCAGAGATCGTGGAACTTGTTGAAGGAGGCGCCAACATTGACGTGACGCGGGAGAATCGCGCGCGATATCTGGATGCTTTATTTAAGTACCATGTGCTTGGTAGCGTTAGCGACCAGCTGCTGGCATTCCTAACAGCTTTATACGACGTCGTCCCAGAGGGATTGCTCAAGTTGTTTGATTACCAGGAGCTCGAGCTGCTCATGTGCGGTGTTCCATCCATTGATGTGGAAGACTGGAAGAAACACACGGATTTCAAGTTCTTCACGCATAACTTCCCCACGGAGCTTGAGCTCAATAACATCGAGTGGTTCTGGGAGGTCGTGGAAGATATGAAGAATGAGGATCGCGTTCGCTTGCTACAGTTTGCTACAGGCACAAGTCGCGTTCCAGCGCAGGGTTTCAAGGGATTGATCAGCAGTGACGGGCGTGTGCGCCGCTTTAATGTTGCTTTCGCCGGCACGAACCAGTCGTTCCTGTTCCCGAAGGCGCACACATGTTTTAACCGCCTCGATCTGCCTATCTATAATTCGAAGGAGGTGCTGTCAGAATATGTCAGACTGATCGTGCAGATGGACATCACAGGGTTTACCATCGAGTAAGCGCCAACGCGTTGCTGGGTGAAGTATTTATTTAGCAGGACGAGGGAGGGCAAACAATTGTGTCAGAGAGGACGATAACCATTGCCGACGTCAACACCTAAAGCATGGCGAAAAGCCTTCTACATGGGTACCACCTGTATGTGAACAATGTCTAGTGAGGGGGGGGGGAGAACCTGGGAACAGTAGACACCGTAAGTTACGGTGTCTACTGTTCCCGTCCGTAACTGAATAGTGAATGCGTAAAGCACATTTCCAAGTATGGGACAGTCCAGTAGTGAGTACCATTTCCAGTTTTGCCTGTCAACGACAGAGTACCATTTCCAGTTCTCCCAATCAACGAAACAGATCCCTCGATGCCACCCAAGGCAAAGCGTCCTCAATTCTCCGACAGAGTCCCCGACAAGCGCGTGAAGCTATCGTCATGCCTCGAGGACGAATTCTCGCTCACTACTGTGGTGGCAAACGTCAAGAAGGCTGCGGTTGAGCATGCTCACCTGCCGCCGGCGGTGGTTTCGAAACTTTTTGAAGAGGACGCAACCATCTCGTATCTAACGACAGACAAAAAGAGCTGGGTCTACCTTGTGCCTCGATGGTACAAACATGTATTCGACCACTCCCCGCCTGAGGAACTGCGGGCCACAACTGTACATGTAGATGATGATACAGAGTCACAAGTGACATGGTCAAAGATATTTGAGCAGGCTTGGGACGCACATCCAAAAGAGCATGATACCATTATGATGTTCGGCAAACCTGTGAAGCTTCCTCGATTCCAGCAGCTATGTGGAGAAATGGGGAGCTATCGCTACTCGGGTAAGACGTTCGAAGCGCAGAAAAAGTATCCGCGGGGTCTGGAGCATGCTGTAATGCAGATGAAGCGGATTGTGGAGGACCCAACTACACATCATACTCGACTCACAGGAGGGCTTATCAACTGGTACGAGAATGGAGATCACTACATCGGTCCGCATGCCGACGATGAGCGCGACATGTTTGCGCGGTCACCGATCGTGGCCCTGTCGTTGGGAGCAACTCGACGCTTTGTCTTTACTAAGAAAGCCTCGAAGACTGCACCTCAGGGCGACGAGGCTGTGTCACGATTAGAATTGCAAGTGGGGGACGGAGACCTGATGATAATGGGCGGCACCACACAGAGAACGCACAAGCATGCAGTCCCCAAGATGCCGCGATGCCATAATCCTCGAATCAGCATCACTTTGCGGTGTTTTCATTGACGTTAGGGTCTTTTGCCTTGAAATAGTTACTCATACTTACGAATTGACTTAATGCAAAAAAAGCAATCACGCGGATGCATCCTTCCACACCGCTGTCTTACTTGTGACACCTCGTGAGTGGAAGCGGAATACCGCAATTGCGAATTGAGGGGCCATGCGGCCAAAGCAGTGGGAGTGTGACAGCCCCCACGAAATCTTCCGCCAGCGAGCGGCCACGACATCAAGATTACCTTGTAATCTCTCGCTGGCTGGTCTCGCGAGCACAGGGTCGTGCACCAAAAACTGCTTCATGCTCTCTTTTGCCTCTTCGGAATGCTGGAACTGGTCCCAGATCACCGTAGCATCAGTGCCCACCGCATCTCCAATGACATGCGGTCCGCCCGGATGCAGGTCCAAGAAGTCCGTAACATCGTACACCTGGCCTTCAATAGCCACGCACTTGCGAGCATCGGAAATTCCCAGCAACCTCGCAAGCTCTACAGCTCGTGACAAGTGGTGGCGGAAGTAGAACTGCCGCCAGCACTCAATTGGGAACACTTGGCCGAACCTGTCCCCAGGCTCCCCAAAGTCTCGCTGGAACACTCGTCTCCAGAGCGTGTCAGCGGCGTCTCCAGCATTGGCCTCCCAGGCCTTGCAGACCATTGGACACGTGGCCAGATCTCTGGGAGACAGAAACAGCAGCAGCTCGTGCAGCACCTCGCGTGGTAGATTGGTGACGGCGTTCCCTGGAGTCCGGAGAGCTCCGTTCCGGAGGTTGCTCCTCTGGCTCTGCACCATCCTGGCAATCTGCCGCTGCTCGGCCTCGACGTCAGCCTCCTTGTCCTTCTTCTTCTTGTGCTGCAGCAGTCCGAAGAGCCCGAGGAACAGCAGGAAGCCCGTGATCTCGGACGACGTGAAGCGCCGCGAGTCTTCGCCCTTGCGGTAGCCCGAGCCCAGCGGGGACGGCGACGGCGCCGGCGTCGCGCTCGGCACCACGGCTGGCCGCGTCAGCAGCTGGTACAGCACGCTGATGACCGCCGTGATGACGATGAACTGCGCCACGCGGTTGCCCGTGGACACGGCGGCGCTGCTGCTCCTCCTGCTTGACGCCATGGTGGGAGAAAGTTGACAAGTGACAGTTTTGGGCACGGAAGCGGCGCCGAGCCCAAATGAGCCGGAATTGGGTGCGCATAAACGCTTTGTTTGGGCCGTAGTTGAAGTGCGGACTCATCCATCATCATCCGATGCGTGCGTTAAATGACATTTACAGGCTTTGGGTCCAGCGTAAGGTGGTGGAGCGTCTCATTCGATGGCGTGGATGGCGTAGTGCTCATTCTCCCACTTAAAGTCGCCGACCACCTGGTTGTTTACGTCCCGCCCGGCTTCGATGTCGTGAAAGTCGTGGACGTCCATGTGCTTGCCCAGCTCGACGGCGAGCTGCGACCGCACGAGTGCAATGCCTTCGGGTGTGCCCGGTGCGACGTGCTTGGTCTTCACGTCGTGATACAGTCTGCCCGTGGAGAGAGAGATCCGCAACGAGTCCGGCTGGAAAGGCATCGTGAGCTCCCCGCCGCCGAACACGAGCGTCCACTTGTCGCTGCCATCCCGTCGGAGGTCCTCGAACACGAACGGGCGGTCTGCGCACTTGATGAAGTTCATCTCCTTGCCGCACGGGGACCGGAACGGGTACTCGAGGAGCTCTTCCTCCTCCTCCGACTTGCACTGAGTGACGCCGTTCGGTCGCACCTGCGAGAAGAAAAACCGCAGGAACTTGACACTCTTGAGCGACGTCGCTATGTTCTTCGGGCGCGTGTCTTCCAGAAAGAGACGCCCCTGCTCGCCGCAATGCAATGCACAACATCCTGTGTCAACTGCCACATCTTCTTCCAGCCACTTTTAACTTTAACCTCACCTGCAAGTCCACATAGTAAAAGTATCTTCTCTTCTGACCTTGCAAGTCGTAGAACTCCTCGCTGCGCTCAACCCCCCCCCCATCGAATTAGCAACAAATCCCCCTGTCCTTAAGCGTTCTGCCCCGTTCCAGCGCACCTCTTGATGTCCTTGAGCTGCTTGAGCTCCAGATACTTGTCCTCATCAGCAGTGCAGAACGCCCGCAGCCCATCGGCGCGACGCCACGCCCTGGACAGAGGCCGCCACTGCCGACGCCAACACACGCCGAGCACCATGTCGGGAGGAGGTCAATTTGTCACTCTACCGGGGGAGTTCTCGTTAGTGCCGGCACGAAACGCACTTCAACGTCCCAAGTGTCACCAAGAGCTGCTGGGCATTAATGGCTCACAAAGGAGAGGAAGGCGACTGGGAGCCCATCGGGATCCCCAGCCGCCCCAAAGGCGGGCGCAATAGCGTTTTCGAAGCCAAAGGATACGTGCTGAGGGCACCTCTTGGCGCGGGAAGCGATTGTATTGCTCGGAGAGGGGATGGGCGTCGTCGCGGGAACTCGGAAGGCGGCACGGCGAGTCGCGTGTACTCCTTGGCGAATCCCTTAATTGCTAGACCTCCCCCAAGACCGACTCTGGATAGGGTATTGGTGTCGGGGAAGTGTGTGGCCATGGCGCAGAGAACGCAGGAAGCGCTGTTCGATGCGAAGGAGCTCGACTCGACGATGGAGGACATGACGCTCTGGGTGCACGCCCGCGTGGTGCCGATGAAATGGCGAAACCAAGTTCTCACCCATTTGAAGCCGATCTACCAGCAAATGGCGTTCTGTCGAGACGAGCTCGTTAAAGGGTGGAGACTCCTGCATCCGCCATTTTTTGAGTCGAACATCGAGAATTTCGAGCATCGGCTTCGGTTCTTTGAGCGGTCTGTGCAGCTGCTGACGTCAGCAGTCGAGGAGTGCAAGGCCAAACTGCTTGATGCGGAGGCCGTAGCAGCGTGTAGATTTATTCAACTGTGGATGCGTCGACTGCTTGCAAAGGTACGCTACGTTATGTTTTACCAGGGGTGTGGGTGTATCTGGCCAAGGAGTAACATACTGCCTGGCAATACTGACAGCGAGGCTTCTATACGAAAGTGATCAAGCTGGCATATCATCACCGAGGTTTAGTTTCAGGTATGTTCGACTCCATCGTAGGCAACTCCAAACTAACAGCACGACGACAAGCCCAAAGCATCACGCTCGAATATCCCCGCTCTGACAAGAACTGGGACAGCTTCAGTTGATACTAAAGTACTACTAGTAGTAGTACGCTGCCACTCCATTTACTACAGTAGTAATTTTGAGATCACGAGTCTGCCTAAGCAAAAATACCAATCGACGCAAAGTTTGGAGATTTGTACGACTTCGCAATATACATGTATATTTTCTTTATGACTTTCCTTCTGATCAACCGACTTGCTCCGCGACTGACTCCATTGCTCGCAATTTCCACGCGCTCGATACATACATCAAATCCAGAGCAGACGCAAAAAAGACATCTGGCAGAACCACCGGCACGATGTGATCAGACAACGAATCCCTGTGCCAGCTTGTTCTTGTCGCCTAGCTCCCATCTCGAGCTTCTCAGAAGTTCCGATCACTTATCTCTTGACGTTCTGGTTCTCCTCCTTGGCGAACAGGTCGTCGAACTGGCGCGACTGGTTGATCGGGTTGCGCTTCAGGTTCGCCATGCGGAAGCGGAACTGCCGCCACGATGCGCCGCGGTCCTCGCGCGGCTCCAGCGTGTGGTGCAGCTCGGCGAAGCGCTCCTCCTTGTTCACGTACACGTCCGGGTTCTGGAACAGGTAGCGCAGTGACATGCCCGTGGCGGCCACGGCGGCGAAGGTGGCGCAGAAGACGACGGGGAAGGTACCCTTGTCCGTGGTCCAGAGGTTGATGAGCTTGTAGCCCTGGCGCTTGACGA
>BSXT01000452.1:0-14898 GCA_030267785.1 Phytophthora fragariaefolia | reverse complement strand
CATATTCCAATCCCGAGTACTACTGTATACTATAGCCTGTCTATCGCATTGTAATTGATTCTATCTGCGCATATCATCCGGATTATCGCCTCACCATTGAGGTGTTGGAATTCGACTGGGCGTGGAAAGCTCCGCGCCGAGGTCTAACGGTGTTGAACCTTCGGGTGAAATGCCACCAGACGTCCTGATTGGCCCGGATGGACAAGGTTCACATTTACCGCGTTTGAGTGACAGGTACTCAGAGGGCTCAGTCGGTCCTAATACAAAACCGACTGAGTACTCTGAGTAGCCAGTATTGCGAGGGGTGTTTTAAACACTCGAATTAGTGGCGGGCAGTTTATTAGTACTTAGCCCGAGTCGTCGGTCGCAAGATTTGCCGAAGGCTCTGTTCACATTTGATATTTGTATAGGGGTCTATGATTAGATACATATGGGGTTACAGAACCCCTAATTATTAAATCAGAGCAGAATTCCCCCCCCCAAGGCAAAAGGGTCAAGTCCGTCCACGTAAGCCTAGCTAGCTGTGGGGCTAGATACACTCGGCCTCGGTGGGTTAATGGCTGCCGGTGAACTCAAGGTGCATTGACTGAGAGTTCATCCTGGTAAGGCCAAGAGAGAGAAGTGGCCGAGTGTTGAGGCGGAGAGATATACGGAACGGGGACTTTCGTTGTGATCCTACACGACAACTGGTGCCGCGACCCGGGCCTGGTGTGACCTATTGTGTGTTGCTTGGTCTGTGTAGGTGCTACCCTAACGAGCTTTGGAGAAGAAGAAGAAAAGAAACAAGAAGAAAACAAGAAGAAAAACGAAAATGGCTACAGGATCCTCAGCGGTACCAGCTACGCCGATGAAATCTGGACGAATCGAGATCGAAGGAGGTCCAACCCCCCCAAACTGGGAGCGGAAGACGCCTTTCATATATCTCCGAAAGGTCGGTGAGTTTTGATGAGTCGGCAGGAGGAATTTCCGAAGCCAAGGATGAAGAAGTGAATGAGTACGAGGACTCAGGAGCGGATGGATACGTTTTCGGCGATGATCTGGATGCCTCGAACGAGGCTAGGGTGTCCGCGGGACGCAGTGGAGCTCCGCGCCCTATCACCCGAAACCTCGCCGGCGAATTTGATGAAGTGGCCAAGCCAGAGCCCGCGCGCGATGACTTTGGAAGTGAGAACGAGGTCTCGGGCCAAGAAACCAGCAGATGAAGCGGTCATCAGAAAACTCCCTGGCAATTGCCCGCCCATGATCAGCAGCACGCCTGCGGCTAACCGAGTGATCGGTCGGATTTTGTACCAAATGATGGAGTCGAGTGATTGGATCCGACAGGTCACGACCAAGGCAGTGCGCCAAGCTCTCTGGGTAGAACTGAGTGGCGAATTGGCGTGGCCAGTGAACACTATGTCAGCCGTGAAGGTGGCAGAAGACACGGTGTCACTGCTCAGAGCGATGGGGCTCGAACCTCAGACGAATCCGTCTGAGGCACCCCTTCGAGATTGGCCCCCGGCAATTGCTGGCAAAGAGCTGAAGCGGTGGAAGAGGAAGCTTCGGTTCAGCTTTGGAACGTCCGACATCGGGTTAAAGACGCCTCCCACGGTTCGACCGAAGGGAGATACAGACCCTTCACAGATCCTGTTACCCCAAACACCTAAGAAGAACGAACATGGCAAAGAAAGCGACGATGACGGGGTGTTCGGGGTGAAAACGGAAGGGACACCGTAATTTCAAGACTTCCACATGATGACTCCTCGGTCGCCCAACAGAGCAGATCGGTTAGCCCGAGACACAGAGGCCTCCAACGCCCAACGAGGTAACGCAAGGGCATCGTCATGGCGGTCACGCCGACGCTTTGTGCCTCGCGACGACTCCTCGAATGACGATAGCGGTGAAGATGACTATTACCGGAAGGAATACGCTGAGTACGATGACCCAAGCGACGAACTGGTTCGCCAAGTGATAGATGTCAGCGAGATGGAACGGCTGAACGCCAATGCTTGAGCTTGCAACCCACAGATCGCTCGCCCAAATGAAAGCCTTCTCTGGACTACGCAAGCGCGAAACTTCGATGCAACGGCTACGAACCTTCGTCTATGAGATGAAGGGGACCCGCACCCCTCCGAAAGAGTGGTGTATGGTATTCGAGTTGAGTTCCGAGATGGAGCCTTGCACTGGTACCGACAATTGCCTCGCAAGGCGAAACGTCAGTGGAAGTTACTCATTGATGCCTTCATTAAGTACTATTGCTCGCAATTCCGCCAGTCCGCGAAAGCTAGGTATTACCCGGCCAAGCGCGAAGGCAGCGAGCATGTGTGCGACTATCTGAATCGACTGAACGGCTACGCCCGCAACGCAGGAGTGCAATTTGAGAAGGGAGGATGTGATTCTAAGGAACACGTGAACCGATTCCTCGAATCATGCGGGGACCGAGGTCTTGAGAGACGTCTGTGCCATCTCCGTGTGAAGGATATTCACGAACTGGAGGATATTATCAATGATATCCTCAAGTCGTAAGAACGAAGCTCGACAAGAGAAACCTCTGCGTACCTCTCCCGAGGACGAGACCGCTCTCACGGTCGCAATGAGCGGCGTGCAGAGACCTCGAGGGACGGATATCGACGGGACTGTCATGACCGACACGGACGCGGATATGACCGTCGAATGGACGACTCTCATCCCCCCCCCCCCGCATCTCACTCGCGGACTCCTCTCTGTCAGAAATGATGGCTGAGTTGGAGGTCCGCGAGTCGAAATACGGGAGGTCAGAACGTTCGAAGTCTCGAGACATGCGCCGGCGCCTCAAGGACAGCAGCAGTGAAGATGTGGAGGATCGGTCGACAGATGGTGATCAATCGGGAAGCGATTATGCTGATCCGTACCACTCTGACGAGCATGATCGTCACGTCGCGGCCGCCAACGACGCTGAACACCGAACTGAGGCAATCGGGACGTACGACCGGTCTGAGAACCGCGGCCGATGCGGAGACTTCCCTAGCAGAGGGCTCGACCGCAACTCCCACCACCAAGGCCCTGACCAACGTAGTCGTCAGTATGGACCGTGTGCAGCATGCGGAGGAGCTAACCATTCCGCCCACTGCTGTTTCAAGCGTTGTAAATTGTGCACTCAAGTGCACGACGTCGGCAAGTACGAGGCTTTCCAGACCATGAGCACAAAGCTACGAACGATGGTTGATAGGTAAGATCTTGCAGTGGAGCTACAGAGCCTTCTCTTCAGCGGCGATTTAAACTAGGCAGCCCGCCAACTGAAACTGGGTTGTCCCAATCGGGCTGCCACAGTTAGCCTCCCACCGGTAGACACAGACTGTGTCTATGCGTTTGTGGGTGAGAGCAAATGGCTGAAGACCCAACGAAGAGAAGAAGTGAATGAAGTGAACACGACGGAAATTGAAAAGGAGAGGAACGGAAGTTTCGGTGGAGGTGAAAGTCATGAAAGGGAGACTGAGGAATGGAATAGTGTTGGCTTAGAAGGTTTGGTGTCGAGCGTCACTCAAAAAACCTGGCATGACTACCAACCTGAGAATGTAATTAAACTGTTGTCAGGTGAAAGACTTGGGTGGTGGTCAGCTCAGAAGTTTGACAAACGAATGCGAAAGAGGGCTCTGGTCGAAGGTGCTGTGAATGACGCGAGCATGAGGATTCTGTTGGACACAGGAGCGAATGTTAGTGTGATGTCGGAGCGTTTCGCCAAGCAACTTCGTTTGCGCGAAGTACGAGACCACGGACGATGTATGGAGACACAGGTATTCACCAAGGGAACGATTGCAACAACCAAACGAGCCCTCGCTAAAGTAACCCAGGGCTGGAATCAAGTGTATGAGTACGAATTATGGGTTATGGACCATGGAGCTGGGGTGGACGTAGTCCTTGGATCAGATTTTATGATTCCGGCTGGTGTGCGTCTAGACCTCTTTCATGCGACTACTCGACTTCCTGACGAGTTTGAAATTCCCATCATCAAGTTGCAGCGCATGGCAGACACGCGGGAAGAAGGGTCTCATGTCCCTGACCGACCCACCGAGGTGTTGACGATACCGGGGCATGAGTCGCGAGACTATCGGCCAATGGGGCAACCTCCGACCAACGAGACTCATGAGTTATGGGTTCGGAGGACGAAGGAATTAATACCGAAGGTAGTGGAGTTTCGACTGCGACCGTCCACGGCGGATGCGAGTGACGAACATCTCGGACCCCTTAGTCACGTGCCCGGTGCATATACCTGGGTTCCCAGAAGGGACCTACCGAGGGTGGAAGGGTACATTCGACTAGGCTCGGACAAGTATAACGAGTGGCGAGTCCTCTATTACTCCCGTTCAAGGTACTCTGCTCTCTATAAGGTCGAAGGTGAGATCTACAAACGTTGGCTGGCAGCCCAACCATCGGCGGCCGTATACGACTCCCACAACGATCCTGAGACGACCGAGCAAATCCTCGGAAGGGAGCGTGTCTGATAGGGATGATCAGGCGGAGTGCGGTACCGCTACGACAGAACCTTCGGAGGAGATGGTAGCAGAGGTGGTGTACCAAGCGGAGGCGTGTCCGAAGCTTACTGCGCACTCTGACAGGGTGTCGGAGGGCTCGGAAGTGACTCAACTGAAACTGGAAGGAGCCTATCTCGCTGCTGTTTCAGTGTCAGAAGTTTGGGGTGACCGCGACGCTCTGAATGCGTCAGTACACCCCGGTAATGATATTGAGTTCGAAGATTACGCTCGCGAGTTGATATTCCTGCCGGGCCTTACCGAGGCCGCATCAACTACACTCGACTATACTGGACCGCATGTTCGGCACCCGTCTCTGAGCGTGGAGACGCAGGATCGCGTGGTGAAGGTTATGAAGAGCCACGAGCGAATCATGATCTCGAGTGGGAATGCTCTACCACCACCTGCCTGCGGCGTGGTTGCGATATCGATGTTCAAGGACATCCACCTATGAAACCGAAGGCTCGGAGGATACCGCTTCGGCATCTGAAACAGCTTTATGAGTTGCTGAAGGGATTGTTGATGGCGGGTCTCATTGCCTTCTCGGACAGCCCATGTGCATCGCCGATTGTGATTGTTCTGAAGAAAAACGGAGTGGATAAGTTGGTAAACTCTGTTACGGCTATTATAGAATATGCGATGCCCTTGGTTGATGACTTGCTTACGGACATGGAGAAGTATCTGTGGCACGGCTCCCTTGATGCTACCAGTGGATTCTGGGCAGTGATGATGACTCAGAGAGCTCGGAAGACCTCTGCTTTTGTTTGTGCACTGGGGTATTTTGAGTGGCTTCGAATGCCGTTTGGATTAAAAAAAATGCCCCGAGGATCTATCAGCGGATGATTGGCAATGCTCTGTGGGGGTTCGTTCAACCTCGAGGAGGTTGGTCCGCCTTTGCGGAACGCGTTCGGACCGCTGAGGCTGCAGATACAGCCGACGGTGGTTCACCTACCGACACTGTTACCCATAGCCGAATTCGGTTCGAAGCAGACCGTAAGAGCTCGGATTTACCCGACTTCCTCTCGGTGGTCGTGAACGATCCAAGGGGTGACATGTTCGCTAGCGGCGAAGCCGACCAATCCTCGCTGGTACCGGGTTTTGAAAGAAGATCGTTCGTTGATGACATATGTTTCGGTTGTGAGTCATTTGACTCCTGCGTCGAGACGTTAAATCGACTATTGAATCGCTTTGAAGAAAGGCGGATTAGCGTCAGCTTTACCAAAAGCATGTTGGTACAGCCCACGGTTGATTTCTTGTCCCACGCGGTGTCACGGGACGGGTTGCGAGCTGACGCGAAGAAGCTTAAGGCTATCACAGAGCTCACGTTCCCGAAGACGAAGAAAGGAGTGCAAACCTTTCTCGGCGCACTGAATTATTACAGTCGGTTCATCCAAGGCTTCGCGGTCTACGGTGCAGCCCTTTATCAGGTGCGCGAGGAAGACTTTGGACCCGGTGGAGTCCTGTCCGCTGCTAAACGACGTTTCACGGCGCTTCAAACGAAAGTTGTTGATGCACCTATTCTGAGGCACTTTGACAGAGCCAAAGCGGTCCATGTGATGCTGTTTGCCAACGAATGGGCTCTGAGCACTACGCTTACGCAAGAGCATGATGGGGTCATGCATCCAGTCCGCTTTTGTGGCCGTGTGCTGAAAGACAATGAGGTGAATTACCACCCTGCCGAGAAGGAGGTGTTAGCGCTGCTCCTACTACTAAAGACATGCTACACTCAGTTGGCCGGGCGTACGATCAACGCCTATACCAGGTTTTCGACATTGGGGTGGATCAATACGTCCAAGACACTCTTCGGACCGTCCACCCAGTTCGCGGTCATGCTGTCTCCGTGGCACCTGGTGGTCCACCGAGTAATCGAGGATGACAGTGCATTTGCCCAACTGCTCCACTCCACGATCACAATTTTTATGGGGCTCGACAAAGATTTGCAACGCATCGCACCACCCTCCAAACGGACTCCGATGGTTCGAATGGACCCGGAGCTGCTATACGCACGCCTACCGAACGACCATCGAGGTTTCGTTCTGTCATTCGACGGCTCGGCCAAGACACCGAAGCATGGAGGGTATGGAAGCTGTGCATGGATTCTCTGGCGACTCCCTGACTGGAAGATAGAGATCGCTGCGAGTGCTTATCTCGAGAGCACAACGGTGAATCAAGCGGAGTACATGGATATGAACGAGGGCTTACGCGCCGCGCGAGCCTATGGTGCAACCGACCTAGTCGTCGTTGGTGACTCGAGACTCGCAATCCAGCAATCTCTAGGGGTGACCGCATGCCTGAAGGAGTCGCTCGTGACTCAGCTGAACATACAGAACATACACCGAGAGCTCGTTGCGAGTTTTCAATCGGTCAGATACCTCCACGTCACCCGAGAATACAACGCTTCGGCGGACTTGCTGGCAGGAGAGACGTTGGCGGCAAAGGAGGCCAAAACAACTTTAACCGAGGAGTCGAAGAGCAAGCTGGAACAACTAAACCGAATTCACGAAGTCATCTATGAGAGACCGAACCGAGAAGTCACACAAGTCCGTACCCTGAGGACTCTGTCCGGGGATATTGTGACCCAGCGTGATAAATTTTTCGACTTCGCACTTAAACCGATGTTCATAAAGGCTATAACTAGGCAAAAAAAACAGACCGCCAAGAAGCGAGTGAGATTTGCGGATACCCATGATGAGGACTCTGAAGTGTTACCTGTGGAACTAGAACCACCGGATCGATCGAATGATGTTACCACCGAGTCCTCTCACGTCGAAAATGGTGAAACATCCCCTGGGGCAGCCGAACGACCGCCTAGTGCTGAGGATGTCGATCAATTAGAAGTGCAAGATGAACGACGCCGCAGAGTCGGCAGGGCTCAGGACGAGGAGCTTCGCTGGGCCAACCTCAAGTTAGTGTTAACCCTTCTAACCCGGTATTCTGTATCCTACAGAAAAAATATCTCACAGGATTTAGTATCCAGCAAACTTAGCAGCACCCCAAAACTACGCATGTAGATTATTGTATGGAGTAGGAAGCAGACGACTTTCCTAACATATCGGCGATGGGAAGATAGACGGGGATTATTCAAGGAGAATAGAAAGACGCATATAAATCCCAAACAGGTTTTGAAATTCCCTCGAAAGCCCAACTGCCCGCATACCAGAAGCTCCCCCACTTCGCCATTCGCAAAAATGAACGGCCCAGGAGAGAAGACATTCAAACAGCTATGGTGCGAGCTCTGCAAGGAAGGCTGGAAGGCGCGCAAGCCGACCGGGATGGCTAAGGACCACCGCTACGGGTAAACGGGGGTCAAGGGCCGTCTCGACGAAACCAGACGCGGGATAAACTTCTTTGAAGGTTAGTGATCACATTTGCTAGTATCTAGTGGTATCAGTCTAACAATGCGCTTATTTATAGGCGATGCAAATCTCATGGCCTTTGGACGTCTATCTGGCCGGCTCGGCCTTCCTCCAGTACCTCCACTTCCTGCGCGGGGCCCCAATAGAAAGCAGGCTGCGGATACAGAGGTAGGCCAGCAGCTACCCCACGATAGTGAAACATCTCCTCCTGTGCCAAGCCCGCCTGCATTTACCACAATCCCAGCAGCTGAGAGTATTGAGCTGCGTGGCCGAACAACTCCGAATATGCTTGCCGTGGTCATTATCAACACAGAAGAGGTGGGTTCTGCAGATGAATCACCGCCAGTACCACTGGATACTACAGAGGATGATGGGGCGGCCAATGCTATTCGGGATGATACCGAATTCGGTTCAAATGAGAGCACGACTGTCGTTGAAGAAGCAAAGCGCGAGGTCGATGAAGCAAATCAAGGCGAAGACATCATCGACTTGGACGTGTTCGATGGCGACAATTTTATGGAGGGACTCCGAAAGGAACGCCTGTTTAGCCCTACAGCTAGAGACGACGTGAATCTCGTGGCGACCGCTGACATAAGTGATTCCGAGTCTGATGCCGACGATGAGGACGTTATGACCGACAACGAGGTGGCTCCTGCCCTTGAGGAAGATGTAGCAGACGTAGAAGATCTTGAAACGAATGATGATGCTACCGACATAGGTAACTTTGACTTGACGAATGATGATCTCCGTGACATTGCGGGGTCTGGATGGTTCGCGTATGACGAGGAGCACAGCCGTAGGTCTGGATGCTACAGAATAATCCGTGCGAGACAATACTAATTCTGGATGTTACCCGTAAGGTGTGCACAGGGGGTTTTCCAAGTCGATGCTGCATCGGACTTCTACAGTGGGGAATGAGGACCTACGCGATATCCTGTTGCCTACGGGGACTCGCCTTTGGGTATGTTCTTCTACTTCTTACCCAAGCCACTATGGATCCGTATCGCCAATGAGACGAACCGCTACCGGGAGCAGAACGTCACTGCAGTTGCTACTTCTCGGCGAAACAAGCTGCTCACCCGACAGGCCAAGGATCCCAGCGTGAGCGTGCCAACACTGGCAGAGATTGAAGAAAAGCTCAAAACGTTCAAGCGTATCCAAGCACATGAGATCGTGCATGTTGTCGCATTGCTCTTTGCAGGGGTGTAGCACCGGTTCGAGACGGTCTCTCTAATCACCGGTGTGCTGACGAGGACGGCGTCATTCCACGAGGAACATTCTCAAGGTGCATGAAGCGTGATCGCTTCGAGGCGATCTTGCAGTTTCTGCACTTCAACGACAACGAGGATGACGGAGCCCGTGATGACAAAGCATGGAAAGTTCGACCGATTCTGCAAGCGGTGGAGAAAACATTTCGACGGGGCTATCGGCTGGGGAAGGTCATATCATTCGACGAAGGCATGATGCCCAATCGTAGCAAGTTCAATCCGATGCGCATCTTTATATCGGACAAGCCCAGCAAGTATGGAACGAAGTTCTACATGACTTGTTGTGCGGATATAGCTTACTGTTCCAGGTAAGAATAGCTATTCAGGACCCTACAGAATATGCTAGTCTGGTCTTATGATATTCTGTATGCGCTTGACTTAGGGTTTAGATCTATTGTGGGGCGGACAAGAAGAAAAAGACACGGAAATCCCCTGATGATACATTGGGCCTAGGACCCAAGGCTGTGGTGCGGAACGTCTCCAAAGTATTGATGAACCAGCCGATGAAGCGTCTGATCGTGACCGACAGCTTTTACTCAACGGTTTCTCTCAGTTTGAAGCTGCTGGACATGAGTTTGTACCACGTTGGTACCACGCGGACTGATCGCTTGGGCTGGTGCCCAATCCCACTTCACGCAGAAAAAACGACCGAAGTCGATACCAAGAGGTACCTACCGAATCGCACAGGCACGTGACTACCCCGAGTTATTTGCTTTGAGCTGGATGGACTCGAAGCCTGTGAACATCCACGCTACTGAATGCAGCACACAGCTCACTAGCGTGCTGCGCACGGAAAAGGATGGCTCACGCAGCACAATATCTTGCCCCCAGCTGGTCGTGGACTACGGCCTTGGTATGGGCGGCGTGGATGTCCACGACCAGCTTCGGCTCCAGCGCTACAGCATCCAGAAGTGCATATCGCTGCGCGGGTACCACAAACACTTGTTTCTGTGCATCGTAGATATGGCTGTCGTCAATGGGTACATCATTCACTGCATTACCCTCAAGAAGAAGGGCGAGAAGCCGCCCACCCATGCTGCATACCTTCGTCGCCTGTACACACAGCTACTTGCGCTGCGTACAATCAACTTTGAGGCTTATCTCAATGCCGAGGACCTGGCGTCTGTACCCACACCTCGTCAGCAGCACACATTAGTGAACACAGCCGAGTTCTACTCCAGCGCCAAGCAGCACAAACGCAGGCAATAACTGTGTAAGGTTTGTTCCGCCTTTGCAGACTCGAATATCAAGTCAGTCGAGACGAGCTTCTTCTGCCAGCAATACAGCGATGCTTTTGGTGGCCGCTTACCGCTCTGTCGCCCCGTTCGCCGCGTTGAGAGCGGCAACACGCTCACATCCTCCCAGATTTGGCACGATACCTGGGGTGATGGAAAGACCATTCCACCGAGTCTAAAGAAGAAGATTTGATTCCGCAAACGGAAGAGAGAAACCGAGGAGGAGTAATAAGATCAGGCGAGAGTAAATAAGTTAGCTCCACGTAAATTGCAGTCGGTCTTGCTGGAGCCCGCAGAGAAGCATTTGCCCAGTTCCTCCTCTCTACTCCGTTAGTTAGGAACTGGGCAAATTCTTCCTCTGCTCATGGTTTGCGCTCGGCGCGCGTTGGTTGAGTGGCTGGCACCAAGCGTGCCGCAAAGCACGGGGGGATTTCAAATTTGACGGGGCTTGCGGGATGAGAGGTTATGAACATGCTCTGCCAGCCAGGGAGCCAATAGAAGATCGCGTTTCTTGCATATGTTGGATAAATTGTGCATACTATTACCGATCACGTACACGTTATGTGCAAAATATACCCAGTTCTCAGTCACCTCGTTCAAAAGGGCTTCTAACGGCATAATTTTCACAGGTTGTCGGGCATACTTTAATCAAGACTACTGCTTATTTTGTAGGATACAGAATAAATCCTCGGGTTAGAAGGGTTAAAGGGTGACAGCTCGAGTCTTGGATATAAAGCCGCCCGAAAGGCCTGGAAAATGGCGGACCAACTTGTGCTGAGCGACGACGGTTTACTATATTTCTTAGGAGAGAACCGTCGGTGGGGCAAAGATCGGATGAACGAGACCGTCCTCCGCCTAGTGGTACCGACAACGATGGTCCAAGAAGTGTTACAGAGCTGGAATGACTCACTGGAAGGAGGCCATCAAGGTATCGTCAGAACCTTCCACCGGGTCAAAGCGGACTATTATTGGATCGGTTTATACGCAGATGTTGAGAGGCACGTGATGTCGTGTCCAGATTGCAGCTCAAGTAAGAGCCGCCCTCAGGATATTCCAAGGGGAATATCCTGGTAGAGCGGCCACTCCAGATTGTATCAATGGATTTCGTCATCCCACTACCTAAGGCTCGGAGGGGCAACATTTCAGTGTGCGTTTACTGGATTTGTCATGGCGAATGCTATGTCGGATACCTCCGCACTTTGCGTAGCGCAAGCTTTTGAAGAATATGTGTACAGAAGGTTCGGAGCACCGTCCTTATTCAGACATGACCGAGATCCCCGCTTTATGAGCGAAGTTTTTCAAGCCTTTGCGGAGATGATGCAATCTCGGTCGCGGGCGACTTTGAGTTACCAGGAACGTTCGGTGAAGACAGTAATGCAGTCAGTACGGGTGTATGCTGAGGACCCCCTCCGGCAAGATTGGGACGAAATTGTGGATAGGCTAGTTTTTGCGATTAATAACTCGCAAGACACCACTCGGAAAGAGACACCATTTTATCTGGTGCATGGATGGGACTCCCAATCGACACTTAAGGCGATGGCGTCTTCCTTGAAACGAGGGGTCGGTAGGCAATCAGATGCCTTACCATGGAGAAGAGCAGTCAACCGCCATCAAGAAATAGCGCAGAAGATGGCAAAAGAGTATCAGGCGGTTTAAAAAGCGAGAAGAGCGAGTGAGCACAATGATTCTCTGAGCAGACAAGAAAAGCGTCTCTACCTCGACCGAGGGTTAGTGAGAACTCTGACGACAACCCAGAAGACGCAGATGATACGAATACACCGAGGGATGAGGGTCCGAAGTCTCTCTCTCAGCCTGGCGATAGAGTGTGGCTGTACATGGAAAGAGTCAAACCAGGTCTCACTAAGAAACTGGCACATCGTTGGCATGGACCCTTCCGAGTTAAAAGGAAGGTTGAGGAATACGCGTATGAACTGGAGCTCCCGGATAGAAGTGGGTATCGATTCTACCCAGTAGTCTATGTGTGTCGGCTGAAGGCAGAGAAAGAGTTCGGCGATCGACCGAAGGTTCGGTTGACCCGAGAGCTTACTGACGAAGCGAGACTAGACTTCGACGAAGAGTTGTTACCTGAGGATAGTTGGGAGCCAGACGTGCTGGCAGGAGAGTATAACGTCGAATCCATTCTGGATGACCGAAGTCCAATGGAGACGAGTTCTCGGAGGTCGGTCAGAGAGCTCCTAGTGAAGTGGGTTGACTATGATGAGACAACATGGGAACCAATGACCAATCTCTCGTGTGGAGGATTACTCTATGATTATTTGCGTGAGAAACGCAGGTCTCAGAGGTTCCAAATGGTCCAAGTCGCTGACAAGGACTAGGAGCCTGCATGAAATGGACTGATGGCGGGGATGTTCAGTCTGCCCTGCAGAAGTAGCTACTGTACGATGATTGCATAAATTTTTGATTGTATGTGATGTGAACGAACATTCGAATATGGATTTGACGAAGTGGGATGACTGTGGAGAAAGATTTGGGTTAAAGGCTGCGAATTAAATCTCTGAGCTAGCTAAGTGGTACAACCGGATAACTGATGAAATTGACAAATGCAGCACAGAGTCTTTACGTTCTGTCGTGACCGCGATATCAGACAGCACGTTGAGTCCGACCGGCGTGGGGGTCAGCAGAAGCTGCCTCGGCCACTGATGTCGGGCCTGAGCGTCAGAAAATTCTTATCCCGTGGAGGAGTCACTGAGGCTGGATTTAGCGATGAATTCATACCCAACGTCCCCGCGAGACTTGTCGCGCGAACGAAGACTGGGAGCACACGGTTGTAGAGCGCTAATGTGTTATATGGATCGTTCGCAGGCCCACTCACTCAGCGAATCCGCCAGAGGTGCCCGCATCCATGTCGATCACCTCACCAGCAGCCGAAAGAGAGCCAATCTCAGAAGCCTGACTCAAGCTAGCGCCAACAAGAACCGACGACCACTCTGAAGACCCACTACCAGAACCGCCAGAGGGTCTGGTGGATGGTTGACTGCAACCCGAGGGGTCGGTACTGCCGGTGCGGGCTAGACGCGACCGAGGGTTTCCACCAAGTGAGGATGGACCAAGTGGTGGTGCCATGGCGGAGGCTGAAGTCTCAGGCAAAGTCGCGAATATCTAATACTTGTGTAGAAGCTGGAGAAGGTACATACAGAACGAATGAGTGAGGGACAACCGGTAACGAAGGACGAAGTGGCGAGGGCCTGCCGGAGAGCTGACACCAAGCGCATGAAGAGAGAGAGAGTGAGCCAGAAGGCTCTGTCTGCGACGCATCAAGTCAAGAACTGAAGACATCACGACGCTTACCGCTCTTGAGGGCTCGCCTCGTGGTGGGGGCAGTTGTGGTGTTGGCATTCACCGGCGCTCGGAAAGCTCCGAGCCGATGTATGACGGTGTGAACGTTCAGGCGACGTGCCGTTAGACCACCAAGCAGTCAAGATTTACATTTGCCGCGTTTGAGTGACAGGTACTCAATGGGCTCAGTCGGTCCTAATACAAAACCGGCTGAGTACTCTGAGTAGCCAGTATTGCGAGGGGTGTTTTAAACACTCGGATTAGTGGCGGGCACACTATTAGTACTTAGCCCGAGTCGTCGGTCGCAAGATTTGCCGAAGGCTCTGTTCACATTTGATATTTGTATAGGGATCTAGAATTAGATACATATGGGGTTATAGAACCCCTAATTATTAAATCAGAGCAGAATTTCCCCCCAAGACAAAAGGGTCAAGTCCGTCCACGGTAAGCCTAGCTAGCTAGCTGTGGGGCCTGGATACACTCGGCCTCGGCGAGTTAATGACTGCCGGTGAACTCAAGGTGCATTGACTGAGAGTTCATCCTGGTAAGGCCAAGAGAGAGAAGTGGCCGAGTGTTGAGGCGGAGAGAAGCCTTTGAGTATGTTTGCAGGGTGCGAGGCAAAGCCCCCCAGCGTACCTGGACTTTCGCCGAGGGTTTCTTTCGGCTCCTCTGTACAAGGTCTTGACTGACCCGGTACCCTTCCTAACTGAGGGACCACAGTGGGATAGCGTGAAAACGCAAACCTAAGTGCATCCGAACCCTCGCTCGTGGTTCGTGGTGCACATTTGAGGGTACACCTACCTAACCGACAGTGCACAGAGTCATCGTCCAGCCCGGCGTAAGGGATCGGTTCTGCTCTTCAGATTTTATTCCAACAAAGCTCAACCGACCTTTCGGGGAAGGGAGAGTGTTGTTGGTAGGGCTCGTTCCTATACTGTAACGGGGTTACACAAGTGTGGCATACACACCTTGGGTGAACGTACACCAAGTATGTATGACACATATTAACAAGATCAGTACTTGGTATTAACCAAATATCAGTACTGGATCCAAAAAGATAACAAAGATACAGTAGGTTGCTTGTGAGCCAGTCAGCATGCATTTTATTAGGAGTCACTATGCTAGATAGTGAGTTGCATATGTTTGCACCGTACGGCCTTGCCGTACTTAAGGCAATTAATAAAATCAGTTTGGAAAAAGACACGTAGCGTCTAGTTGCCTTGGAGCTAAGGCTTTAGACTCTAGGAGTCCGTAG
>BSXT01000451.1:0-22886 GCA_030267785.1 Phytophthora fragariaefolia | reverse complement strand
TTCATAGTAGGAAGCACTACTATTGGCAGAAAGCAACAGATATCTGCCAATAAGAAGCATGCATTCGGATAGAGATTCTGCCAACGAGTGGTTGGCAGATCCTCTCTTTATAGATATCCGTTTTAGGAGGCAAAGCCGAAGTTAACATTTCAAATTCAGTTCTCATTTTCTACCAAAAAAGGTTATTAATACTTCTTTATTTAGATCTAACTATACTTAGTGAGCTAAGTATACTAAATCTAATATAAATGCACCTACGCTTCCTCCTACACGTTGCGCACACGTGTAAGATAAAGTAGTGAGCTAAGTAAGCCCACTACACATAGTGTTCAAGGGCCATGCTAATTCACCACTCAGCTCTACCCAGAGAGCTTGGCGCACCGCCTTGGTGGGCGTGAACTGTCGAATCCAACCACTTGACTCCATCATTTGGTCCAAAATCCGACCGATCACTCGGTTACCCGCAGGCGTGCTGCTGTTCATGGACGGGCGATTGCCAGGAAGCTTTCTGATGACTGTTTCGTCAGCTGTTTTCTTGTCCGATGCCACGTTCTCACTTCCAGAGTCATCGCGCGCGGGCTCTGGCTTGGCCACTTCGTCAAATTCACCAGCGAGGTTTCGGGTTATAGGGCGTAGAGCTCCACTGGGTCCTGGGGACACTCTGGCCTCGTCCGAGGCGTCCCGATCATCGTTAAAAACGTAGTCATCTGCCTCTGAGTCCTCGTACTGTGGTGTCGGGATTTTGCTGCAAAACGCTGCCGCAGTCTGCCGTTGAAAAAAAAACGCCCTGGTGTTGTCGGGATGACTGCCAACAGATTCCACGGACGCTGATTGGCCAGAGCGGACCGGTGACGACACGACGTGGCGTTTGGCTTTAGTGTGCCACACCACTGGGAAAGGGCGTAACAGCCGGAATCCAGGAAAGATATGGATACACTCTGAGACGTCGCCGTCAAAGGAGATTATTGATAACGACGTGCAGTTGAGTCATCGCAAAGGGTCGCCGACGCTCCAACAAGTCGCAGGAGTTGCAAAACGGACATATTTATACTTGATTTTTGTATAGGACATTAGTAAAAAGAAGATATATTAGGATAGCCTTCGGGCATTAATAAACATAACAGCTTTTCCTCTCAACTACACAATTTTTCCTCTCAACTACACAAGGGCGACGTTCGGCATCCGATAAGTTCCGGATTGCGTCTGGATAAACCTGGTCGGGGGGATCATGCCTGTCGGTGGATACGGCTACTAGTATTGTAGTTGGTGTTCATCCTGGCCGGCTTTCCGGCGTACTGGCCCGCCGAGTTGGCTGGACTTTTCTTCGAGCTCGGTGAGACACGCTCCAACCCCGGGGCCGACCTTGATCTCTTGGCGCTACCAGTCGAGTACCCTACAAGCTATGCCTCTCGGGTACCGACGGCAGCATAATCCAGCCCGTGTAGGGACTTACCGGAAGAGTATGCACTTGTTGTGGACTTAGAAAATTCTGCTCTGTTACTTCTTATGATCTTGGGGCGTCTGTTGGCCCTCGTTTCCGTTTCCTAAGGTTTCATATACAAATATCAAGTGAAATGGGTAGTTTCAGATCTCGGCCGACCCTCCACCCGAGTCCTGCTAGCTCCAGTTTCGGATCTAAGCGACCCTCCAGCCGAGCTCGCTAAATCCGAGTCGGTTCGGCTTAAGTCCGGCTTAGCCGAGCTTGTACCGACCTGCTGATATCCTAAGACTTGGGTACACATTCCCCCAGCCGTACTTATTCGAGTCTACCCTAGGTACGTGCGAACTTGGTGTATCCCGATATCACAACTGCCCCGGTCATGCTCCGAGCCGAGTTGGGGAGGGGCCTGACCATCACTCTGATGTCGCCTTCTGTCAGCCGCTACTTTCCCGTTGGACATGTTGGACCTCGCTCGGCTGATCCCATGTCGTTGCGCTTCACACCGGTGACGCCTCCGGTAGGTTCACCTCCCCCCCGTGTCTCTACTGCTTGGCCATCTCGCTAACTCTCTCTTCCATTTGTAGTCCACTGCTGACACTGGGATGACGTCTTCTAGTCCTTCTGGTCGGGGTGAGAGCTCATCCGCCGAGTCACTGTCTCGGTCTCATGTCGCTCCGAGGGTCAGCGGCGAACGAGAGTGCTCGTTCGTCGACCTGACAACTTCCTCGGAGACAGACGCAGGTCCGGGGCAGGCTTCTCGCATGAGCCCTCCTCGCCAACCGAGTCCGCCGGGCGACACCACTTCGGACGCTGAGGATAAGTCGGACTCGTCTCGGCGGGTTACCCTGAAGTCTCTGGAGTGTCTTCTGCACTTCCAGGCTAGCCAGAGGGAGCAAGAGCTCGCCAAGCTAGCTCGGTTGGTAGCCTTCTCTTTGATCCGAGCTGCTGTGCCCTCCGATCGAGCTCAGCGGGATGCTGTACTCTCGGCTGCCTCCGTCCATGAACTGGGCGACGCCCTGCGTCATCAGTTTGCTGAACCGGACTCCTCCGCAGTCATCACTGATTTGTGGAGTGAGCTGCAGGTGGCGCAGCAGATCAACTCGTTCCTGACTCGGCGGCTCGATACCCAGTCCGCCGAGTTAGCTGACCGTCGGAGTCAGCTCAACGTCATGACTCTGGAGCGCGATCGATTGTTGGACTTTTCCAAGCAGTCGACTACGTTCACAGCCTCTTTTCGCAAGAGTGTTGCTGAGTTGGAGGCTCAAGCTGACGTCGCTCGGTCCCAGGCAGACGCCCAGGTTGCCGCCGCCTTCCGTCACGCCGATGGTTTCAAGCGGCAGGTCCAAGATAGGGACCAGGAGATCGCTACCCTGCGGATCTCCATTGCCGACCGTGATCGCGCTTACGTGGACCTGCAAGGGGTGGCTTCCAAGCATTTCGCTCATCTGCAGGAGTCGGCTCGGTTGCTCGTTAACGGAGGTAGCCAGCCACTTCGCCATGGCCAGTCGGTGATTGCTCACCAAAGGGCGGTCATCTTGCGGCAAAACAGGGTCATTGCTCGACAGGGGTCTATCCGCATGCATGACCCGCACATCATGAGACCTGGATGCTCCAGGTCTCTCGCCGAGCGACCTTCAGCTGAGCGCTCGGTTGTACCGCAGCCTTGCCGAGCGGTTCCCAGAGGTCATGGAGACACCAAGTGGAGAGATGCGGGTTCTGGAACTGCGTATCGGGGCCCGCCAAGATGGATCTCCCACTGCTCCACTGAGCTCACATTCTCCACGCCGAGATTCCGGGTGTACTGCTCCACCGAGCTAGATTGGGATGCCCAGTTTGGAAGTCGACTCGGCTAGTGGATCTTCGCAGCCTCGACGAACACTGGCACAACTCAGGCGAGCCCGACGGAACACCCTGACGCCAGGCGAGAAGGTTCGCCGCCTCTCTCATCCAGTGTCGGCGACTGCTGCTGGGTCTCGACGCAAGCCCCACCAGCCTCCAGACCAGCCATACTCGATTCCTCTTCCTGGCGAAGAAGGGCACGAGGAAGTGATGGAGTGGTTGGCTGGCGATGACTTGGGTGCAGTGTCTGATGGGTAACTGGTGCGACGCTCGGCTGCCTTGTCTCGGCGGCGGCGGTATCGTCGCCGAGCCTCAAGCTCAGTGACTCTGAGCTCAGCTGCATGAGTTGCACGTCCTGCCAGCGTTGTTGGTGACGAAGCCTCTTTTGATTTCGA
Source organism: Phytophthora fragariaefolia (assembly GCA_030267785.1). Lineage (NCBI taxonomy): Eukaryota > Oomycota > Peronosporomycetes > Peronosporales > Peronosporaceae > Phytophthora > Phytophthora fragariaefolia. The sequence continues at coordinate 19,211 of BSXT01000451.1, read as the reverse complement.
TCTTGAGGACCCAGTGGAGGATGTGGAACTTGACTCTTCCGCTGAGGTGGGAATGGCCGCAACTTCCTCCACAGGTGTCGTGTCTACGACTGGCACGTCGAGTGTGGTCGCAGCACCTTCGAGTCCGGTGACAGCAAGTTGGAGCACCACAGTGACAACTGTGGTCTCGGCTGCACCAACTGTGGACTCGGCTGTGTTATCCTGCTCAGCTCCCCAGGACTTGCCGGTCAGTATGGCAATTTCGAGCTCGGCTGCGACGGCGTCGAGTTCTGCTGTGCTGGTCACCATGAGTTCATGCTCGGCAGAGTCGACTTTAGCTGACTCGAGTGTACCGACGTTGTAGTGGGCTTACTTAGCTCACTTCTTCAGCTTACACGTGTGCCCGGCGTGTAGGAGGAAGCGTAGGTGTATTTATATTAGATTAATTATACTTAGACTTGTAAGTATAGTTAAAGCTAAATAAAGACTTATTAGTAACCTTTTGGTAGAAAATGAGAACTGAATTTGAAATGTTAACTTCGGCTTTGCCTCCTAAAACTGATATCTATAAAGAGAGGAACTGCCAACGAGTGGTTGGCAAAATCTCTGTCCTAATGCATACTCCTTATTGGCAGATATCTGTTGCTTTCTGCCAATAGTAGTGCTTCCTACTATGAATGGTGGCCACACTGCATGTGGTCCACCCGAATGTACCCATTAGTGCGTGTTACACTAATGTGGAGGTTGTCCGAATGTGTATCCCCGCTACAGACGTCGCTTCCAGTTGCGTCCTCCACCGCAGGATCATCCGCGTCGTGCTCGGTTGCCTCTACCACGGAATTGGCGAGCTCGACAGGGCTCGTTGCATCGACATCGATTTTGCTTCTATCCCCTTTGCCGACAGCAGGGGTGGTTACACCTGCGTCCTCGTCTGCAAGCCCAGTCGTGGCTTCAGCTCCAGTTCTGAGCTCCGCCCTTACTCCCGAGCCATCGTCAAGCTCGTCTTTGACCATCTCGTCCACCGCGAGCTCGACTGTGATGTCCATCTCGGCGCCGAGTTCGGCTGTGGTCACCCCTTCGGTGTCGAGCTCAGCTGCGGTTGCTTCATTGGTGGCAGGATATGCTGGAGTTTCTTCTTCAGTGCCCGGTCCTGTTGGTTCAGTCTCGGTGTCAACCCCGAACTCGGCTATGCTTCGGGTTCTGGGTTGCTCTCGTCAGGCGCCTGCCCACAAGCCGAGTGGAGTGGCGTCGACGGTTGTTACCGCTGTCCCTGGAGTTTCATCGGCATCGACTCGGCCTACGGTTCCCGCTTCTGGTTCTGTATTGGTTTCTCCTTATGGTCGACCCCGGAAAAAGGTATGCTGCCATGGCAGCAAGCCGGTCTAGTCACTACCTGACCGAGCTCAGTGTCTCTGACCGCGAGGCTCTAGGGAACGGCGGTTCAGCCGAGTCTTGATCCGGTTCGACGTCGCGCGGAGCTGGGTCGTCGGCGAAGCCTTTGGAACTGTTGAGTGGTTCTTCTGACGCCGAGTCGGATAGCGTAGCAGCCAGCTCGGCAGAACTTGAGCCGAGTCGCGGGGAAACTGGGGATCAAGCTAAAACTGTTCCTCACCCCCAAGGCGCGTGCTCCGGCTTCTGCCGCTCCAGCTCTGAACGGGGATGACTCATCTAGCTACTCTGACGACATCTCGCTCCGCGATCTCGTCTCTCGGATGCAGACTGGTCGTGTTGCCACGAATGGGAAGGCTCAATCGTATTTGGCTTTAGATCGCACTCTTCCACCTTCTCCTCGTTCTTCCTACTCGGCGGGGGCTCTGCCCAGCAGTCGGGTTCTGTTTCCCGGAAGAAGATGAAGGAAAAGAAGGAGCGTCGGAAGCACAAGCATCGCCACAAGCGCAAGCACAAGAGTAAGCATAAGCGCATGCACAAGCGCCATTGTCGGACCTGGAAGATTCGGCAGGTTCAGCCGGTGATGGATCGTCCTAGGAGGTCCAAGCGCCTTGCGTCTTCGGACCCAGTCGGTAGCTCTCGCCCAACCAAGAAGACTAGTCGGGATCTTCCGCCGAGTTCTTCTCGGCTAAGTGACCACCCAGCAGGCGCTTCGCTGGTCGTTCCGTCGGGTTCGTCTTCAACGGCTTCATCTGTTGGAGGCTCCCCTCATCCCGGAGTTCACTCGACTCCAGCTTTGACGGTGGCTCTCAGCGTCGTTCAGCACTTTGCAGACTCGTGCTGCTCAGGCTGCCTCGCGAGACTTGCGGATCACCGCACATAATGCTCGGTTACATGATCTGCCGTTCCTCCATTTTGGCTCGGCACGCTGTTGGAAGGCCATCTTGGAGCGTCAAACTGGGCAGATCATCCGGGCTGGAGGGGATCGTTCTCGGATCCCACCAACTCCAAGCAGTCTCGATGGACTCAGGACGTTTGCTGACATGTACAACCCTGATCATCCGTCGCAGCTACTGAGGCGGCTCGTGCCTGGCAGTCCCATGTTCGTATCACCTCTGCGTTTCTCGGAGGCTCGGACTCGGCTGGGTAACTCAGCGAGGGCGTCTTCACTAATGGAGAGGCTTCCTGAGTTGTCGGTGAAACTGCGCGGGGAGATTCCTAGCCCGACGAATCCTGGGAACTCGGCTAGCCTGGCTAGGGACGACCACCCCACAAGGTATTTCGTAGCATTGTGGGAGCAAACGCACTGGGTCGTCGAATCCAGTGTAATGATCGGTCTCCATCTCTCTCAGCAAGCATCTCGTTCTTACGAGGAAATTGCTGATATTCACACCGGGGTTTTCCAGTACAAGTTGTGTCGTAAGCGGCGAAGCGATGCGCTGCGGAGTCTCATGGTCACAGTCTCGGACGACTTGTACTCGGCTGTGATAAAATCAGTTGGCGGGGTGCCTGCTCCGGATGTGGACACCAAGTTATATTTTGAACCGTCCGTACCGGTATATCCGTTGGGCAACCTCTCGTGGATTCCTTGTGGGTCTGATTGGTGTCAAGCTGTATCGGAGGTCGACTCAGCGGAGCCGTGGCGTACGTGGTGGCTTACCGACCCGGCTCTCCATCCCTACAACGCCTGTTTCCGGGCTCGTAACGTCGAGTTTCTCCCTTTCGCTCTTTCTGGAGTGGATCCCAACGTTGTGGAAGCTGCGGTGGAGGATGATGTTGATCTCACCGAGCCGGACCCGCTGATTCGGTCTACAAGTACCCCACCGTGCGCCAATTTCGCCGGTATTCACATCTTCGAAGGGTGCGGTCCAGGCAAGCTTGGTTGGTCGGCGAGTGATTCGGCTGCGACGGCGCGCAGTGCTCGCGCAGCTCGTGGTGGTTCCGAAGGTTCTCCTTCGGACTCGATTTTCGGTCCAGATTCTCCAGATCTCGCCGGCCCGTTGAGTTCTACCCCGGGCAGCTCGGCTGGACCTTCTTCTCAGGTGGGCAGCTGGGCTGGGCAGCGCTCGCGACCGGGGAACTTGGCTGGTCCCTCAGCTCAAGACCAGGACTCGGCGATGGACATGCTAGCGGACGCCGCATATGCTGTCTCTCAAGCTCCGTCGTCTAACACCACAGTTACTCTTTAATTTCCATACTCCCTTTCGTTAATTAATGCATTACTATAGTTGGTTCAGTAGCATTTCCACTCGGCTCAGCCTGATACCTTCACTGATCCGCGATAATACGTGACGCGGGTGCCACTAGTTATCATCTACCACCTGCACCATTTGCAGGCGGTTCTCCCGCTTCTTGTTCCGTAAGTAATCGAACAATAAACCTCCACACGACAAATTTGACAGGGGTTCCCAACTCGGCTCGTCATAGACAACCAACTTGACTTTGAACCTTCGTTGAGCTCTTGCTGTACTGGTTGACAGAGGAAGCTCATCGTCGAGGATTGCTTCGACTCGTACTTGTCTTCATCTTCGTCATGTTCCCAGCTGTCTACCGGTAGGAGTTGCTCGTCAAGTCGAGACGTTCAGCTTCACCGAGTTCGGGTCTCGGCCGAGTTGTAGGTCTCTCGCCGAGTTCTTTGACTGCCTTCAGTCGAGACACATGTGCCACAGGATAAAACCGATAACCACTCTTGTCTGGGAGCTCGATCTCGTAGGCAAACTCCTCAATCTTCTTCTTTACCCTAAACGGTTCGTGCCACCGATGCGCTAGCTTCTTGGTTAGTCCCGGTTTCATCCGCTCCATGAACAACCATACTTGATCACCCTCTTTAAACAGGGGGCGTGTCGATTCAGCTGGTGACTCGGCTGACGGTTCTTCTGGAGTTTCCGACTCGGTTGGTGGTCCCTCGGTTGTGGCTGGGGTCGACTGGCGACTCAACGCCTTTCGGTACCGCTCCTTTCTCGACTCGGCTGAGGGCTTTATTGTGTTCTTTTGGCCGTCTTGCTTTCTCCTTACGCTGGAACTCGGCTGCGAGGTATAAAGCAACCTGGCTTTGTCGATTGGCTTCCCGCCTCCATTCGGCGGCGTCTGATGTATCAACCGAGTTCGTATGACCCTGTCGAATTGATTCGGTCATGGCCTTCAGAGGGGATCGATCATCCCATCCATGGACTAGGTAGAAGGGCGTCTCTTGTCTCGTCGAGTCTCTGGGGTTGTTGATGGCATGTACTAGCTTCTCAGCTATGTCGTCCCAATCCGCCTGCAGGGGTCTTCCACATCGGTTCTCACTGTTTCGATAATGGTCTTGACCGACTGCTCCTGTTGCCCGGTGGCTTGTGGTCTATAGGTGAGGGTGGCCCTCGATCTCGACTGCATCATCTCCGAAAATTTCTGGAATACTTCGCCCATAAATCGAGGGTCACGGTCATGTCGTATGAGTGAGGGTGCTCCGAACCGCCGGAACACGCACTCTTCAAAGACCTTCGCTACCTCAAGTGCCCCAGTCTTGCTCATTGCTTTCGCAATCAAATACCCAGTGAAATGATCCTGGAAAGCAACAAAAGCACGAAAGCGTTCAGTCATCGGTAATTATACATGGTGTGTAGCGGGGCTACACATTCGGTCAACCTACACATTAGTGCAACAAGCACTAATCGATACATTCGGGTGGGCCACATGCAGTGTGGCTACCATTCATAGTAGGAAGCACTACTATTGGCAGAAAGCAACAGATATCTGCCAATAAGGAGTATGCATTAGGACAGAGATTTTGCCAACCACTCGTTGGCATATCCTCTCTTTATAGATATCCGTTTTAGGAGGCAAGGCCAAAGTTAACATTCAAATTCAGTTCTCATTTTCTACCAAAAGGTTATTAATAAGTCTTTATTTAGATTTACCTATACTTACAAGGTTAGGTATACTTAATCTAAGAAAATACACCTCCGCTTCCTCCTACACGTTGCGCACACTTGTAAGCTAAAGTAGTGAGCTAAGTAAGCCCACTACAAGCTTAGCGTTGGGGCCTGGATACACTCGGCCTCGGTGGGTTCATGGCTGCCGGTGAACTCGAAGTACATTGACCGAGAGTTCATCCTGGTAGGGCCAAGAGAGAGAAGTAGCCGAGTGTTGAGGCAGAGAAGCCTCTGAGTGTGTTTGCTGGGTGCGAGGCACAGTCCCCCCCCCGCGTACCTGGACTTTCGCCGAGGGTTTCCTTTGGCACCACTGTACAAGGTCTTGACTGACCCGGTACCCTTCCTAACTGAGGGACCACAGTGGGATAGCGTGAAAACGCGAACCTAAGTGCATTCGAACCCTCGCTCGTGGTTCGTGGTGCCCATTTGAGGGTACACCTACCTAACCGACAGTGCACAGAGGCATCGTCCAGCCCGGTGCAAGGGATCGGATCAGGTCTTCAGATTTTATCCCAACAAAGCTCAACCGACCTTTCGGGGAAGGGAGAGTGTTGTTGGTAGGGCTCGTTCCTATACGGAATGGGGACTTTTGTCGTGATCCTACACGACAACTGGTGCCACGACCCGGGACTGGTGTGACCTATTGTGTGTTGTTTGGTCTGTGTAGGTGTTACCCTAACGAGCTTTGGAGAAGAAGAAGAAAAGAAACAAGAAGAAAACAAGAAGAAAAACGAAGATGGCTAAAGGATCCTCAGCGGTACCAGCTACGCCGATGAAATCGGGACGAATCGAGATGGAAGGAGGCCCAACCCCCCAAACTGGGAGCGGAGGACGCCTTTCATCTATCTCCGAAAGGTCAGTGAGTTTCGATGAGTCGGCAGGAGGAATTTCCGAAGCCAAGGTTGAAGAAGTGAACGAGTACTGTCGTGTTAGGATAAGCCAGATTTTTGCACAAATGTACAAAGGCACACTCCCTCGACAACACCCACCGAGTCACGATAACTCGGTAGGCTTGTCGGGTAAGGTTAAGAACCCGAAGGCCCTACTCCACACCCGTTGCTCGGGCTGATCGTTTCCCCTTGTGCGCCGTGTTTTCCTTTAGGCTAACCCACAAAGCCCAGCACCCCTAGCCTCGAGCTACGGCTAGGATGCTCTCACGCAAACTAACTTCTCGCAGGCCCTCAGAAGGAAGGGTCCCAGCCTTTTACGGCTTGATACGAGGTTGCCGCAGCTAAACTCCGGCGGGAAGTAATAAAAGGGTGGCGCTTTGCCTTCCCCAATATGTGGCACCAACTCGCCCTAACCCTGACATACAATCCACAGTCTCTTGGATTTGCCAGGATGAACACCAACTACAATACTAGTAGCAGTATCCACCGACAGGCATGATCCTCCCGACCAGGTTTATCCAGACGCAAACGGGAACTTACCGGATGCCGAACGTCGCCCTTGAGTAGTTGAGAGGAAAAGCTGTTCTGTTTATTAATGCCCGAAGGCTATCCTAATATATCTTCTGTTTGCTAATGTCCTATACAAATATCAAGTATAAATGTGTCCGTTTTGGAACTCCTGCGGCTTGTTGGAGCGTCGGCGACCCTTGGCGATGACTCAACTGCAAGTTGAAAAGTCGTTATCAATAATCTCCTTTGACGGCGACGTATCAGAGTGTATCCATATCTTTCCTGGATTCCGGCTGTTACGCCCTTTCCCAGTGGTGTGGCACCCTATGGCCAAACGCCACGTCGTGTCGTCACCGGTCCGCTCTGGCCAATCAGCGTCCGCGGAATCTGTTGGCAGTCATCCCGACAACTTCAGGGCGCTTTTTTCAACGGCAGACTGCGGCAGCGTTTTGCAGCGAAATCCCGACACCACAGCAGCCCCCACCGCGACACGAGCTGGAGCTCTTGGCGAGTGTCGTGGTGCCTGGGTTAGTCGTCCATCGTGAAGTCGTCGCGTGCGGTCTAGTCTGCCATCTCGGTGGCTCTGAGAGCTATTGGTCCAGTACGGTACGCAACTTGATTTCTTGTGCTTCTCTTGTTGAGTCTTCTCTAACTGCACTTTCGTCTTGCTTCGTTGTTTCCACTTCAGCCGAATGCTGAGGTTGTCGTTCCGGATTCTCGTGTTGGAGCCGATAACCCATTGGATGTCACCGCCCTTCGGGCTCATGTCTATGCTGCTGAGACGGCTCAAGCTTCGGCCGAACGTGATCTTGCCAAGGAGACTTTTCGCCGGGAAAATGCTGCCGCCGTGACATCTTCAATTACGAAGGAGCTAGCGGAAACCCGTCGTCAACTTCAGATCTCCCGTGACATCGTGGCGAGGTATCAGCACGACGCTAGTGCGCTTAGCGCGATTGTGAAATAACACAAGAAGTTGTACCAGCATGTATGTGAGAACCGAGTCAAGGCTGCCGAGGACTCCGTACAGCGCTTCACATCTCAGTTGACGCGCGAGCGAGAGGTCTTCAAGGCGGCGGTCGCTGCGAACACGGCTCAGAGTCGTCGGTTGTACAATCCTTGTCGTCTTCTGGCGCGGCAGATGTTTCGACCGAGACCCACCTTTGTCGTCGAAATGAAGACCTCCAAGAGCGCGTGAAGCGGCTCACCGCTGCGAACCGAACTCTCCGATCGCGTGTCAAGTTGGAGTAATTGGATCCCGATACTTTGGTGTTAGTGGCTGAAGGGGATTCGTCGCTTGTAGTTGCGGCATGCCTTGACTATTTCTCTGACTTGTCGTGCTTCTTCCTAGGGCTGTCCACGGGAGAACTGGATTGGGGTCTTCTGAACCTCAGTCACGAAACTCGAATCGTCGTTCGGGATGCCTTGAAGGCTGCTGATGCATCACGCTCTGCCGACGAGATCGCTGACAGCGTTGCCTGAGCGGATTTCCAAGTTTCGACTCTTCCAAGCGAAATGTCCCCGAAACCACAAGCGGCGGGTTTCCGCCGCTTGTGGTTTCGTCGCGGGACGTCGTTGGCAGAAGTTCGCGAGGCCACCTCTAAACGGAAGGCACCGTCTTCGTCTGCTGCTCCAGCCCGCAAGCGTCTCCGGGGCCGGCTCCGTGTTCTTGACGATGATTCAGACTCTGGGTCTGATTCAGGTGGCCACACAGCTTCGTCTGATACTTCGAATCTCCAGAGACGGAAGGCTGCCGCTCGCCCAGACTCGACACCGGTAGCGGCGACGTCGCACTCGCTGCCACTTTCTCGCTCCTCGTCGTAGGCCCCAAGTCTTCCCCCGAAGCGGTCTTCTCCTCGTTCGCATTGTGCTTCTGCCGCCCGTTCGCGAGCAACATCTCGCGCGGCGTCACGAACGTCGAGCCTCGTTCGCGGAGGTGTCACTGCGTCATCACCAGTCGATTATCGCGCTGTACCTCTCGCATCTCGCCTTAACAGTCGTCGTGTCCAGGACTTGTCGGGGGCTGCGCTTCAGTCGGCGAGCCCCGCTCCTCGGGTGACGGCAACACCGTTGAGAGCTCCGGATGCGTCCGCTTGGGGGGGGGGGCGTGCCGCCATCCCGCCTGACGACATCGCTGCAGAAGGCTCAAGCCACACTGGCTTCTCAGTCGTCCCACTCGGCGTTGCCCAGTGACGAGTCGGTGGTGACTATTGTGCTATCGGACGGTGAAGCCGAGGTGGAGGCCCAGCCCAAGTCTGTCGAGGTCACTTCCTCCGTTCCGAGTACTCGTCCAGCTGTTTCATCTGGTAGTGCTTCAACAGTGGAATCGACGATTTCTCGTCATGGTCCCGTTCTCCGCTCGAAAGCAGCTCGCTCGGAGTTCAGGTCAGCGCTGCTGATGGAAGCCTTAGAGGCTGACGATGATGACGTACTGGGTTTGGTTGATTTTGCACCAGTGGGTTCCAGTGCCGGCGCTTTGGATGCTGCTCAAGTGATCGGTCCAGCTGGCGCGCCATCTCGTGGAGCCACTGGTGGTCAAGTGAGACCTTCTGCTACAACTCCGTCCTGTTCTTCGACAGGTCGGAGGCCAAAACCAACATCGCGAGTCGTCGCCACGCTTTCGTCGATGCCTGGCACGGATCGGGGTTCTCAGCGTCCGCTTCCGGTTCCAGCTCCTACCGGGGTCCCGCCTCCCATCATGCGCGTCTCGAAGCTGGCGGCCAAGTGGGCTCAACCTTTCGTCTCGCCTGGATTCCGTCGGCCACGGGCGTCGAAGTGCTGGACGAGGATTCTCAATTGTCGTCGGCCGCCTTCCGTCCCCGCGAAAACAAGAGTTCCTTGTACCGTGGCGACGGTGGAAGCATTCATGGACTATACCAGCCCCAGCCAGCCGTGGCAACGTCTTCGTCGACATCTCCCTCCCCAGGCGTGCTTGTTTGACACCACCGCTTTTGATCCGAACTGCAAGGTTTCTCAGCGGGCTCCGGCGTTTCTCCGCGTTCGACGCTATTGGCGCACATTGCGTGGGTTTGGTTCTCAGGCCGATGCAGCCGTGGGATTTGTTTTGTGGGAACGTTATCATTGGATCCCAGCTCGTGCCGCGGAGTTGTAGTTCGAGGTGGCTTATCGTGCGCTTAAGGGGTCGTTCGACGAGGCTTCTCGTCCGTCCCTCCAGGTCAGCGTGGATGCTGCCAAGGAACGCTGGATGGCTTATGTGCGTGAGCGCACTCAACGCAGCGACCGGCTTCGTCAGAAATTAGTCTGCACTTTGTGGGAGTGGTGTTGTAGCGATCGATTTCCAGACGTGGATATCGAGCTGATGTTTGAGCCGTCGATGCCTGAGGTTTCGTTGGAACCTCTCGCGTGGACTTCAAGGACTATGGATTGGCTTAGCGAGCTGCCGGTATTGGAAGGGAAAGAGCCGTGGCGTAGCGGATGGGTTGATGTGCCTTATAACACCCCTACAACCCGACGTTTGTGCCGTGTAATCCTCGTCCCCACTGTTCGTTCCAGTTGGATACTCTCGTGACATGGTACGTGACCAAGTTGTGTTGGACCCATCTCTGGATCCGCATGAGATTTCCACAAGCTCGCTGCAAGTCCTGCCAGTTCCATCTTCGCCGAATGAGTCTGCGTCGGACGTTCCCCTCCTGCCTACAGGTCTAGTTCGTTCCTCGCTTCCTGCTCCGGCAAGTGACATTCAGCTGCAGCTGCTTGATCAAACTACTACCGCCGATTCGGATGGCGTCACTGAGATTTAATCTCGTTGGGTAGTCGTCGCTGTTTCTTGTCCCGTGATCAAGCTGAAGGGTTTCTCGTTGGTTTCTGTTGTCGCAGCTTGGTACAGTTCGCTCGTTCACTTAACTTTAATTCTTTGTCGAGACACGCTTTAATTTCAATAAAATCATGCACTTTTCGTTCTGCAGTAGCTTCCTTCGTCTGCACTTCCTGGGCTGCATCAACGAGAAAGAAACAATTGGGGTTTAGTATTTGTGCACAGGATGCCCCAGGCGCAGTTCAAATTGACTTTGAGATGTCGTGACGGTCTGCTAACCTTCTTCCGCTACTTGAACCATCTGGAAACGCTGCTCACTACGTTTGCGTCGCAGGTAGTCGTAAAGCAAGCCTCCACATGGCAAATTAGAAGCGGGTTCCCGCGTTGGTTCATCGTAATCAACCCATTTCCCCTGGAATTCGCGCACCGGTCGCTCAGTACTTGTCGAAAGTGGTGTTTTATCGTCGAGGATGGTCTCAACTTCGTATTCCCCCGCAAGTTGGTCTGGTTTCCAGCTGTCTTCAGGCAGTAATTCTTTGTCAAAGTCCAGTCGTATTTGTTCTGAGATGTCGGGCGCAAGACGAGTTGTCGGTCGACTTTGGAACTCGTTCACAGGCTTCAGTCTCGATACGTGAACCACTGGGTGGAAACGATAGCCACTTCGGTCTGGTAACTTGAGCTCGTACGCGTATTCTTTTACTTTCTTCTTGATTCGGAAGGGCCCGTGTCATCGATGGGCAAGCTACTTTGTGAGTCCGGGCTTCACTCTCTCCATATATAGCCAGGCTCTGCTGCCCACCTCAAAGAGTGGTTTGGGTGATCTCGCGGCGTTGTTTGAGTCTTCGGCTCGCTCTTGGGGTCCTGTTGGCGTGTCAATTAGGCTTGTTTGAGTCGTCGTGGCACGTTCTTGTCGACTCAGAGTACCGTTGTGCTTTCTCGCTCGTCTTGCCTTCTCAGTGGCTTGATATTCCTTAGCCATTTCTAGTGCTATTTCTTGTTGTCGATTGACTTCGCGTCTCCAGGCCAACGCGTCAGACTGTTTTGCTGTTCCTCGCAGTAATGACGACGTCATGGCTCGTAGTGTTGAACGAGCATCCCAGCCGTGAACCAAGTAGAAGGGTGCTTCTTTTCGCGTTGTATCCATAGAGGTGTTGATGGCGAAGACGAGGCGCTCAACGATCTCGTCCCAGTCCTGTTGTAGTGGGTCTTCGGCGTAAACTCGCACTGATTGGGTCAGTCTTTACTGAACGCTCTTGCTGCCCGTTTGCCTGGGGACGATAACTCAGTGACGCTCTGGACTTCGATTGCATCATTTCGGCGAATGCTTGGAATACCTCACTCATAAACCTTGGGTCGCGTTCGTGTCGTGTCTGATCAATAATAGTGCGCCGAATCGTCGGTACACACATTCGTCGAACGCCTGGGCGACTCTGAGAGCGTCGGTGTTGGCCATAGCTTTACGAATCCAGTAAAAGAGCACTGGAACAGCAACAACGCCGAGTTCCCTCGCCGAGTTGTCGGCAGGGGCATACCAAACTCCATAGACACCAGTTGGAACGGGAGCTCGGCCAGTATGTTCCCCGGTGAGTGTCCTCGCAGATGAGGTCTGCTTTTGCTTGAACTACAGTTCGGACATGATCTCACGTGCTTCTCGACATCTGCATATAACCCGATCCAAAAATTATCCAACTTGACCCGTTGGTACGTGCGCACCACGCCTTGGTGGCCTCCTTCCAGCGAGTCATGACAATTCTGTAAGACTTCTTTAATCATCGTGGTTGCAATCTCGGCTTGCTCGTCATTTCTCTTCCGACGACTCGTTCCTTCATAGTAGAGCATCCACTGACAGCACGAACATATCCATTACTTTCCAAGCGTCTCGTGCTGCTTTGTATCCCAGTTTTGCCGAGTTGCCTCATAGAACGGCTTTCAAGTTCGCCCACTTCACCTCTTCTTCTTGGGCTTTGGCTATCCGCCGGCGTCGTTCATTTTGGACTGCAACCGGGTCGATATCCTTGGCGTTTGGTATTGTTGGTAGTGTTTGATATTCTTCATTTGAATTGTCGGGACTTGTCAGAATGGTTCCGTTATCTGCTGGTGCTTGGACCGCTTCGCTTGAGTTGTCGGGACTTGTCTGGATGGCTTCGTTATCTTCACTTGAGTTGTCGGAATGTCTATCATATTCGGCTAAGTCTTCGTTTGAACCACTGGGACGCACATCGGCAAATCTAACACGTTTTCTTCTTGATTTCTTCTGATATCTAGTCACCACTGTGATGGCGACTGGTTCGTCTTGGACAAAATCTGCGAAGGTTTTACGTGGCATGGAAGTATTTCCGTTTGCCATTTGAACAAAATTCCTTGATTCGGGTTAATTTGCTGTTGGTTCTTCTGCCGACGACTCATAAATGACTTCTTGAATGCGATTGAGCTCCGATAGTTTTTTCTTCCGCTCTTCACTTAGCACAACTTTTGAGACTTTGGCTTCCAGTTTGACTCGTTGTACAACCAAATGTCATGGCGAAAGTAGCACCGCGAACTGGGATGCCCTGCCGAACAGCGATTTCGACTTGTAGATCCAATCGAGAGTTGAAAACCGGGTATAAACCTTCAGTTGTCGACCCGCGGGTTGTGTGTAGCACATTTTAAGCACTAGTAGCAAGGCCAGTACTTCTTTCTCGGCTGGACGAGAGTTGAGTTCTGAGTCCTTAAGGACGAGGCCGCAGAATCGCACTGGGTGTAATTTGTCGTCATGCATTTGGAGGATTGTCGTACTGAGTGCCCATTCATTCGCAAACAACATCAGGCGCACTTCCTTAGAGTTGTCAAAATGACGTAGGATAGGGGCATCGGCGACTTTCCGTTGAAGCGCAGCGAAACTTCGCCGAGCTATCAATAAGCCACCCCCGGTTCGAAATCATCGTCTTTGAGCTGGTAGAGCGCTGCTCCGTGTGCAGCGAAATCTTGAATGAAACGGCCGTAGTAGTTAATTGCACCGAGGAAAAATTGAACGCCCTTCTTGGTTTTCGGGAATGAGAGCTTGGCGATCCCGGTTAGCTTCTGTGAATTGGCACGCATACCGTCCCGTGAGATATCGTGGGACAGGAAATCGACTCGTGACTGTGCAAAATACTCTTGGTGAAGCTGATACTGATTCGGCATTCCTCAAAACGACTCAGCAGTTTGTCCAGTGTTGCCATACATTCGTCAAATGTTTTGCCACCGAAGCAGACGTCGTCAACAAAGGATCGCCGGTCAAAGACTGGGACTAAAGTTGATGTATCGGCTTCGCTGGTGGTAAACAAGTCGGCATCCGGGCTAATAATTAGCTGTGACACTGGGTCCGCTGTGACTGAGTCTTCGTGGGCTGCATCGAATTTTGTCCGGACGTTCTGTGGAGTCGCTGACCAATGCATCGATGCTTCGTTCCTGAGTTGTCGTGACTTATCGGCACGTTCTTCTGCAGCCTGCATCCGGTCCGCGAAAGCTCGCCAGCCACCCTTGGGTTGCACAAAGCCCCAGGGAGCGTTGTCAATCATGCGCTGATAAATCATCGGCGTATTCGTGAGGCCAAAGGGCATGCGTAGCCACTCGAAATGGCCGAGTGGGCACATGAACGCAGAAATTTTACGTGCCCGCATTGTTATCATGATGGCCCAAAAACCCCTTGCGGCATCATGCGAACAGAACCATCAATATGCCTCGAGGTCTGTGAGTAGGTCGTCGACAAGTGGCATTGCGTATTCCATTATCATCGTCACCGCGTTTACCAACTTATAGCCGATGCATATCCGGATGTTGAGACCGTTCTTCTTCAGTACAAAGACTATCGGGGATGCCCACGGGCTGTCGGAAAATGCGATAAGTCCTGCCTTGAGTAGCCCTTTGAGCAGTTCATACAGCTTTTTTAGTTGTCGGAGTGGGATTCGGCGTGCGCGTTGCTTGATCGGCGCATGCCCCCCTACATCGATATCGCAAACGACGCCGTAAGCTGGTGGAGGCAACGCATTACCGCTAGCGATCATTATTTTGTCGTGATTCTTCAGTACTGCGATCAAGCTAGCTTGTTGTTCTGTCGACATTTCGGGGTTCCTGACGTTATTTGCCGTGTAATCCAGCTTGGTCTCAGCTGGCTCTGTCAAATCGGGTAAGAAGGCTAGTTCTTTTGCATAATATTCGAGCTCAAATTCAGCAGCATCATGCTCATATGAGTTGCCGTCACCCCTCTCAGTGCCTTCTGTAGTAAGCACGCGTACTACCGAGACAAATGTTTGTTCCAGAACGTCGATTGAGTTGTCGGGAGAGGCCTCAATTGTCGTTGCGACCGCTATTCGCACGCCTGGTGAGCAGCCTGGTGGTTCACTGTTCGTCATAGCTTCCGAAACTACGGCTTCATGAACCGTTCCTTTGGCTTTGCTTCTAGCATTTCCTGAATGTGCTGTTTTGATCCCTCCTGCCGTTGGCGGGCCTGAAATCGCCACGGACACGATTCCTTCGTGAACCTCATGTGATCCAGCCGGGTCTTCATCCACTGATGAATCCTCGGCTTTCTCGTCCGCTATGTGCCGCCGGAATAGCTATCTGAGTTGTCCAGATGTCGGCGTAGTATCTGCTTGGGTCGTGTGTAGGATGGGCGGCCCACTGCCGGGGGCTGGGCGGCCAGGCACTCCTCGTATAATTCACGTTCACGACGGAAAAGTGTTTTGTCGCGAACGGCCTCATACGCGAGGGCCTGCCACTCCGAGTACTTCTTGGAGTCAACTCGCACGTATCCCACATGCTTTGGGAGGGTTCCTACCGGTACCCATGCGACAATAGCCAAGTGAGTTGGACACAACACCAGCCTATCTGTCAAGTTCGTCCAGCGGACTCGCGTGGGTCTGCCTTTGTGAAACTTCGTTACTGAAGGAATTAACTTCTCAGTTCGTCGTATCCATAGCTCCTGAGTTGGCGTTGGTGGTTTATTTCGCCGCAACTTGACCTCACGCCATTCTCGACCTGAAATTGCCATTGATTCTGTCGGTCCTTCCTCAGTCTGCGGTACTTCTGGCTCGTCGAGCATGCTCATTGTCTTGATCAAAGGAATCATGACTTCGTCGGGGAGTTTGGCGTTCGCCTGGAACAAATCCAGTCGAACCCCGGCAGGGATCATAAAATTCGTGCCGAAGACTACGTCAACTCCCGCATTGGGGTCCATGATCCATAATTCAAAAACGTAAACTCGTTCTCAGCCCAAAGTGATCTTGACCGAGGCTCGGCGCGTTGTCGTGGTGTTTCCTATTGTGATTCCTTGGACTTCCATGCATCGTCCGTGCCCTAGGATCTCCCGCAAACGCAATGTTCGCGCATATTTCTCCGAAATGACGCTGACATTAGCTCCCGTGTCGAGTAAAATCCGAGTTCTCGTGTTGTTTATGGCTCCGTTTACCAGCGTCCTCATTCTGACTCGTCGGTCGAATTTCTGCTCCGACCACCATCCCAAGCGCTCGCCTGGCAGTAGCTGTACTTCCTTGGCGAGTTCTCGGCGTGGCTTCTCCTCTCGGCGAGCACTCAAGATCCAGTTGTCGGGACCTTCTTCGTTAACTTCTTCTTGGGGTTCTTTATTCATCTCACCTCCACCGAGGCATGTGCCTCTCTCCTGTTCCGTTTCCGCCGTATTCGCAATGATATCGTCTCCATCGTTCGGCCATTCGCACTTACCCACGAAAGCGAAAATACATTCCGCCTCAATCGCAGGTGCGGCTAACTGTGGCAGCCCGATAGGGACCAACCCAGTTTCAGTTGGCGGGCTGTCTAGTTTAAATGGTCGTTGTTGAATACCGATTGGAGTTCATGACTCAATTCCTTCTTTTCCATCTTGGTGCGACGAGGTTGGCGATTTCTTGGACTTGGAAGACTTCGCACTTGCCAGCATCGTGCACTTGTTTGCACAGTTTGCAGCACCTCTTGCAGAAATGAACGGAGTGGTATGGGCTGCCGCATGCAGCGCAGGGTCCATATTGTCGTGAACGGTTGTCTCGGCCTAGTTGTTGGTCATCGGGACGAGAATTCCGGTTGAAGTTGCGGTTGAGTCGGTCACCCCGGTGTTGTCGGTTATCGGCGCGGGCATAGGTACCCTCAGCGGCGGCTCGGCGTTCGCTTTCATTGGCTGCGGCGAGATATCATCCGCTCTCATCTGGTGATAACTCGTCGTCCCATTCTTCGTTCGAACGCCCCGAGTCGCCGGAGCTCCGTTCGCTGCCAGCGTCACTACTTCGATCACTGCCGTCGCTTCCACGCGCACTTGCAAACTCATTCAGAGTTGTGCGACCCTCTCGACAGTGTAACTCGGCCAGCATGTCGGTAATTGAGGCTTCTGCCAGGGAAATTCTTGGCGTATTTCGTGAGTCGTCGCGGCGTCGATCATTGTCTCGGTCTCGTCGGTCTTTCTTGTAGTAGTTGTCTTGCGAGTCGTCGTGGTGTCTGTCTTCGCGTCTGCGCGGGTGATCGCGACTTCTAGAGTGTTGGTGCGAGTTGTCGCGAGTGCTGCTTCGCTCCTCAATCCTCAAGATGTCGGTGATCATTTCCTCCAACTCGTGAATATCCCTGGCGCGCACGTGACACAGTCGACGCTCGAGACCCCGGCCACCGCAAGTTTCCAAAAATCGTCGGACATGGTCTCGCGCCTTGCGACCTCCGTTATCGAACTGGATGCCGGCATTTCGGGCGTATCTATTCAAGCGGTTGAGGTAGTCACATACATGTTCCTTGTCTTCTCGCTTTGCCGAATAGTAGCGACTTTCCGCTGACTGGTTAAACTGGGAGCAATAGTACTTGATGAATGCTTCGCTGAGTGCACTCCATTGTCGTTTCGTTTTCTTCGGCAGTTGTCGGTGCCAGTGTAGGGATCCATCACGAAGACTCAGCTCAAAAGGCATGCACCACTCGTTTGGCGGGGCTCGTGTCCCTTTCATTTCAAAGATGAAAGATCGCAGCCACTGCATTGAGTTCTCGCTTTTATTTATTCTTCCCGAGAACGGCTTGATTTGTCCGAGTGGTCGATGCGTCGCCTCCTCAATCCTCGGCGTCGCGTTTGACTGCTCGGAGTCGGTCAAGTCTCGGATTTGGCGCATATATTCGTTCATTTGCACGCCTCTATCTCCGTCGTAACCTTCGTCTTCACGGGATGAGTCATCATCAGGCTGATAGCGTCGCCGCATACTCTTTCCAGTGCCTCGGCGAGTATTTCCCGTAGCTTTTGAGTTGTCGGCAGCACGATCGACTCGTTCCTGACGCTTCACAGAGCGTGGTGTCACCATGTGAGAGTCTTGAAAATACGACGAGCGTCTGGTAGCGGTGCTAAACACTCCACCAGTTGTCGCCGGCTTCAGGTTTTCTTGCTCAATCTTCTTTGGTGTCTGTGGCAGCGGTACCGGCGCGGGGTCAGTGACCACTCCGGTTGAACTGCTGCTCTTTTGCCGCCTGGAGGAGAACTTAGTCTTCCCGAAGGCCGAACGGAGTCTCTTCTTCCACTTCCATAATTCGGCACCTGCTTCCGCAGGAATCCAGCATTCCAGAGTCGACGGTGACGGATACTCGGTCGCTTTTAGCCCCATGGTCTGTAAAACCGCGATCGTATCCTTCGCTACTTGCTCAATTGTCGTCGAATTAACGGGGTACGCGAGCTCATTGCTCAGTCCAGACCACACAGCTTGACGAATCATCGTCGGCTCAAACAATTCACCCCAGTCACTTGACTTGATATCTTCATAGCACTGTCCGAGCACCTTGTTGGCTGCCGGCGTGTCTCCATTGAGAGGCGGTCGGTTGCTGATAGCTTGTTCTGTGACTTGGGTCGTCACTATTGGCGATTTTGTGTTGTCGCCATCATCTTCAAAAGTCTTCATAGGCCGGTTCTGGGCCATCATCTTCATTAAATTCGTCCACGAGATTTCGTGACAGGGGGCGAACCCCTCCACTTCGTCCCGCGAACATCACTGCATCTTCTGGAGTGTCCGGCGCCACCGTCATGGGCGCTGGCGCCTTCTCCTCCAAGTCATAGTTGTCTCCATTGAGGTCTTCATCATCCTTGGCGTCGGATCCAGTCATCGAGTCGTCGTCGAAGCTGACAGAGCGCTCAGCAATTGAATCGAGCTGCGGCGTGATCAGGGCCCTACTCGAGTTGTCGCCACGCATTCCGCCGGACTTCATCGGCGTAGCTGGTACCGCTTAACTTGATCCTTTCGCCATGTTCTTGTTCTTGTTCTAGTTTATTCTTCTCTTTCTCTCCTTTTCTTTTTTCTTTTTTCTTTTTCTTTCTCCTTTGTTGCTCGTTAAAAGGCTAGCCTGCAGTAATCACAACACACAAGAAGGTCATGTGGTGTAGCGCCACACCGATTTTGTGGTCGCTGTGTATTAGGGTCCCAATTACGGGTGACCCTAGCCAGAGGTAGCCAAGAGCGGTCCCTGTTTCAATTTCCGAGCGGTCGCCTGGTTCAAGTTGCGAGCGGTCACGGTACTGAATGGATACATGTCCGGTGTTTCAGATTCAGAGCGGAAAAGTGCCTCAGTTTGAGAGCGGCTACGGTACTTTCAGCCGAGCCACCGACTAGGCGAATTACGGTGTTAGTTACATAGGAGAAGTTTGGGGGCGGTTTGAGATCCAAAACCGCCCTCGTTATACTTGGTATTTGTATTGGAATGTAGGAGACAGTAGAAAGAGTCCTAGCGGCTCTTCAGGAACATAAGATCTAAACAGTACAGAATCTTCTAAGTCCC
>BSXT01000450.1:0-27648 GCA_030267785.1 Phytophthora fragariaefolia | reverse complement strand
TGCTGTAGCAAGTGATGTGCAGAACGACAAAAATGCTCTGTCCGTCTACATAGCCGCAGCCCGGTTTATCTGGTGCTGTAGCAAGTGGGGTTTTGTCCCCTGGAATTTCTGGTGCTGTAGCAAGTGGAGTGCACCAGATGTTCGCTTGTGATCTTTGACATGCACTTCTGTGATCTAATCTTGGATTGGTTAAAAACTAGTACATACAGTATTGCAGTGTAAAATGGGTATACCGTACATGTATTACAGTGTCTCACCTCCCTCTACACGTATGGAATCCCTGTTGTTGAATACGTGTGGAGGGAGGTGATACATAGGTAGAGTCACGCCCGATGTCGTTGAATGGCTGGAGTAAAACCGACAATACCATGGTCGGGTCAGTCTACTGTAACTCTTTCCGTCTCCGTAGCGCTTTCGTCGTTTTGGCGATATCGATTGACTTGCTTTGGCAATCTATCGTTCTTACATACCACTACGACATTGACCTCAAGGTTGTGGCATCTGTGATGGAGGTGTCAACAAGGTCAATTTCACATTGGAACTGTCTCTATCATCGCCACTCCCAGTGTAAGTACCTACACTGTACTAACTAACTACATAGTATTAAATTTGTGAACGGCTTCATAGAAGACGGCGTCGAAGAAGACAACCCTTGTTTTTATATAGAGGAACGACAAGAAGCCGTAAAATCAACGTTTCCTGTGTTAGCAAACATTTCTACTGGAACAATATGCTGACCGCTGAAGTTTGAACCCGAGCTCACACACAAGGCCCTGACGAAGCGAGCAAGAAAAATGTTCCAGCCATAGTCGATGCCTAGTAGGCATTGGCATTAGCATTAGAAGCCAACTGTTAGTACAAGAAGTTAGCAGTAATTTACTGGGTCCGCACGACGTACGGCAGCAACCCTTTGATCGAGGTACTCATATATATGTATTTAGTTAGTTAGGTTTCAGGGAATATGGTTACAGTAATTTGTGAAGGAGATCGTGCCATTTCGGGCTTCATTGCACGGGATACAACACCAGGAACGCTCGACAAGAATCGCTTTGTTGAAGTATTTTGGAAGCGGTAATAAAGCTATCTATACCGTGCCTGTCTGTTGACTTGGTCTTCGAGAGCAGTAGTGGTTTGGTTGTGCGAAGCTTGCTGGTGCTAACTGCAAACCACCTATTTTTGCTATGCGGTTTGTGAGTGGTGGTGGATGAACGACTTCGTTTTAGCTTCGAGTTATGTTTACAGCTGGGAGTAACTCTAATGTTTTGCTCGTTGGTTAATAAGGACTTACCTGCGTGGAAAATACGTGGGAGGCACAATAACTGCAAGCTCCACTTCACTCCTTTTAAAATATATGCGATCTCTGATGTCGTCGCCCTAACATACTTTCCCCACCTCAAGGCTGAGCTACGCCAGACACTGGAGAGCAGCTATCCCGCGCCATGCGATTCTCCCTCTCCACAAACACCAATACAATAACGGGATTGGGTTTGTGCAGAAACCAGAAGCAGTACTGTAAATCATGCCGTTATTATAACTTACGTACACATGGTTCCTGGGACCCCCCACTGCGCTCTCAGCTGTATTTTGTTCTCGAACATACAGTACTGCTTCTGGTTTCTGCACAAACCCAATCCCATTCCGCATCATCGCTGAAAATGTTGAGCCCTCGGGTTGCCTGAGCGCAATACTACAGTATCCATATAACTATACGCCTGTGATCCACACAAAGTGCTACAGTAAACTCTCTTGATTCCGGTACTACTTACAACTAATATCCTCCTCAGTATGATAAAATCGTTTTATGGAGGATTTGTATTTGGCGGGAAGCCGCTAGCACCACCAATAAAGCGCGCGGAGCAGGAGCTCCAGCTTACCCACACCGCCGACCAGTCATTGTCTGGCTGGTGCCGTGCTGATGCGTCCACACCTCACTTCTCACAACCGAACTGGAGCCGTGCAGATCCCACAGCACAGCCCACAGCACGTCATGGAAGCCTGGATGAGGATCCACCAGAAGCGGGACCTCATCCAGAAGGCGTATGAGTGTCCGACGATGACGCAGCACGAACTGGGTGCGTGGGCCAAGGCGGCGTTCAAGCTCAAGCGGGCGCCCGCCCAAACGACTATCTCGGGCATCCTGCGGAAGGCGCCCGCTACTGTCTTCAACGGAGTAGACGAGCGTTGCAAGAAAGATACTGTCTACTCGGGGGATGTAGAGGTAGAAGATATTATTTTCCGCGCTGCAGACCTGCATCTCTAAGCTCTATAAAGCAATTGCAAATCCCACGATGTGGTCGGACCATGGTACCGGAAGTGGTAGAATTTGCTGTATTACACTTTCAAGCTCAGGACTGCTGGTCTTTAAGCGTTCTCCGGCATGCGGCTTCAATATGCGTTGCTTCTCGTCCTTCTCGCTGTCCTGGAAGGAGCCAATGCTACAACACACTCCAAGCTAGCCATTCTCGCCAGTCAAGTGTTCCCAGTGAAGAGAGTTTTGAGGTTTGGTAATGACGTGAACGAACAGGCTGCAGCGAGAGGGATCAATCTCGGATCGATTCCTGGCTACGATAAACTCGCGAGTACCCAAACCCAGCTTGAAAAAGCTTTTGAATTGGGCTGAGGCTAAGAAGTCTCCGAATGGTGTGTTCACGCGCTTGAAACTTGACAAGGCAGGTACTCAATTGTTTGATCATTCTGATTTCAATGTTTGGGCTGCATACACTCGCATGGTGGTTCAGAACAACCCAGAAGAAGCTATGATCAAGATCTTGGCGGCTCGATATACCGACGAGGTTTTGTGCAACATGATCGTTGCATCGAAGAAATCTCCGGCAATGGAGAGCATCGCTACAAAACTGGAATCCGAGCAGTTGCGCAGTTGGCTAGCTGCTAGGAAAAGCCCTGATGAGATGTTCCAGATCCTTAAACTCAACAAGGCAGGTGACGATCTCCTTTCCAATCCGTTGTTGCCGACTTGGACGGCCTATATGAAGTTGTCAAACAAAGAAAGCAATATCGCACAAACTAGTTTGATCCCGACGATGACAAAGTACAATGGAGATGGAGGTGTTTCACGAATAATTGAGGCAGCGAAAAAGGTTCCGGGATTGCAGAACACTGCAAAGAGACTGGAAGCGGAGCAACTTCAGCTTTGGCTCAAAAAGAAAAGAACCCCAGATGATGTTTTCACGTTGCTGTCCCTTGACAGGCTAGGAGTTGACCTTTTAGCAAGCCCACAATTCACGACTTGGACGAAGTACATCAACTATTACAACACGGAAAATCTAGATGAGAAAACGACAGTCCTAGCGAAGTTGATGGTCCATTTTGATGATGAGGAGCTCACGCCTATACTAGCCGCGGCGAGAATGGTAACGAGCACGGAAGCTACTGCCGCCAAGCTGCAGGCTGAGCAGTTTAAAAACTGGTTAAGCAGAGAAGAGCCCGTTCTTCCAAAGGATGCATTCAAGTTCTTCCAACTTAACAACGCAGGTGATGACCTACTGACAAATCCGCAGTTTACGATGTGGCTGAAGTATACTGACGCTTACAATATCAGAAATATCGACCACACGGAGACCCCAATTGCAGTACTACGTGCGCACTATGCCGACGATGCTCGTCTTGCAAATATGATTCTTGCAGCAAAGAAAACTCCGAGTCTGCAAACGACTGCCAAACGCCTGGAAAACGATTTGTTTAAGGGCTGGGCAAATATGGATCCTTCGTTTAATAAGCCGGACGACGTTTTTATGTCTCTCAAACTCAACAGGGCGGGAGATAAGGTTTTCGAAAGCCCGCTATGGAGTTATTATATTGAATACTTGAATAGGTATAACAAAGCGAATCCTGGCAAAAAACAGGATATGATGAACGCATTATCTCGCGGTTACGATGACGAAAATTTGGCAAAGATTCTCGTAGCTGCGAAGGAGGTTCCAAGTACGAAAACTCTTGCTACCAAAGTGGAAGACGACATGTTGAAGAGTTGACTAGATGACAAGGAGGTGCCTGATAAAATGTTCGGTTACCTTGGCCTTGACAGTTCACTTGACGACGTTCTCACTAACCCGGTACTAAACGTCTGGTCCAGGTATTTGGATGAATTTAATACCAAATTTCCAAGAGACAAAGTATTAATGATCGACACATTCAGAGTAAGTTTTGGAGACGAAGCTCTTTTGCATTTTCTTATTAAAGCAAAAGAAACCCCAAGTACGCAGAAAATTGCTTCAAACATGGAAACTTCGTTGCTGAACAAGTGGATTCTTGAGAGAATAAACCCCGATGATGTATCACAAATGATCAAGGCAGGCACGGCTACAAATAAAGTGAAGGTAAAGTTATTGGAAACGTACTCAAGAAAGTTCAAGGAAACGTACGGCTAGCCCTTATGCAAACGTATACCACTAGCAATTACTGTTGCTGCTGCGCTGCTGGTAATCGAGTCTACTGTAGAGCTGGCATTCCAGAAAAGGACTACGTAAAGCCCATGGCAATCAATCCAATTTTGATTGTAGATTTGCGGTTTGTTTCGAACGTTGTTTTGCCCATGCAACCGCTTAGTACCCAAAAAGCAAATAATTCCATTTCGCTAGCCTGAGCACTGTACTGTGTGGTAGCAATCAGTATAGATTTACGAGACAAGTGTCTAGTTCGAAGTAGTACCAATGGGATTTTGAAACCAAACCTGATCTTGATATTAGCCCCCCCACGTCAGGCTTATGCCATTAGCAAAGATTTGCTGAAGATATTATTCGAATGAAGTGGCAGCAGTTAATAGGATGATGCGTGGCTCTTTATATTGGCCGTGATATATGTAACCAAAGCCGAATAAGGCAAAGGCCACGAGGAATTTCCATAAGTCTTAATACTTCGTACGTAATACTTCGAAGTATTTTAATGAGATAATACATTACTTAGTATCGATTAATACAGAATTCAAAACTGCAGCTGTATTTGCCAGGGAAATGACATGCGATTTCCTTGCAAATGACATGTCATCTGGACAGCATGTAGCCGGTTTCACTTAAGGGGTATCAGAATAACTTTTTTTATTTCGCGAAATGGCCTCTCTGCCGTCACTTGCCCTTTACGCCTCGGGAACAGCACGAACCGGTTCGGGTTCTCCACCAGGAACGGGTCCGGCTGCAGCTCGCCGCTCAACTCCTTGCGCTTGTACTCGGACATCTGGAACGTACGGTGGAGAAGATAGCACCTGCTATTACATTATTAATACGTGCCATCGAGTGTCCACGATTCGAGAGGATTCCGTGCGTAAAGACGAAAGCGAGCTGGGCGCTCAAGTGATGGCCACTCTGGAAGTAGAGTTTGACGAAAATCTTCTGCTTCAGCAGCCCACCGACTTTTATTTTTTACTTGTGCCATAAATTGCTTGGATGTTTCCCTTTATCTCGATCCAGTCGACAAGCACCTTATAGCCCTCCGCGCTTAGATAAACCTTCGAGGTATCTTCTGTCGATGTCTTTCGCTTGCCCGGCATTGCTACAAACCATAAACAATCTGCATAAGAACAAAGGCCCCCGTGATACCGCAGAAAGATCAAGCCTCACCGCAAGCTGCTGTGGCTGCTGAGGCTATCAGCTCCTCTGGTCTCCTGAGCTTAAATGCCGAGGCTGGGTATGAGGTTATGTGCAGCAGTGCAGTACACTGTGTCCAAGGGTTTCCTCTGCCCGGAGAAAAGCAGTCTGTCCTTTGGCGGATCACAGGCTTCCTCCAAATGACATGTGATTTGGCCAAAGTTGGGTGATTTCGTTTGTGTGATTTAGCTTTCGGGAAATAACATGTTATTCCTGAGGAAATACTAAAGTAAAGTGTCATTTAGCGAGAAAATCACAATGCGATTTCACGCGACGCTTTTGTAATTCTGACACCCCCTAATAGTGAGATTCACGCGAATGATGGGAAATGTATTAGACCTAGACCTGCATGCAGAACGAAAACTACTATCTTACCCCGCATATAAGGCATATGTGTTCAAATGAGAATATTCATTTTGTTCGATCTATAGCCAGACCTCGTTTTAATCACATATCTAATAGAGCACATGACGCGTGATAGGGGAAAGCCGATTGGTCAACTGCTGTCGGTATCAACGCCCATATCAACGCCCATATCAACCCCTACAGCCAGTCACTTGAGTCTTACAACAACTTCACACATTGCATTTCATTTATTGTAAGCTGACACAGCCACGAGCTCCGAGAGATACATCATCGAAAAGCTTGTTATTATCAAAAGGGCGTCAAACGCTACAAGTTTTGGTTTGCTGTTCTTAGCGCGAGCACAGCGTCCCCGTGGATATAGTTCGGTCCCTATTTTATTGTTAATGTATTAGATGGTTACCTAGGCTAACTCATCATGCGCATAAATGCATTTTGAGCGCTTCACATATTTAAATACCAGCTGAATAAATAATTATTGTTCGAGCAAAATCCTCCGTATTCAACGCAACTACCGCGGAAGCAAAGTCCCGATACAATTACAAATCGAGCGAACTTCGCGTAGGTGAGCTAGAACCCACGCTGGTTGATTATGAGATTCAGGTCTAAATGGCCAAGCTAGATTCCAGGACTCACTAGAATGCATTTCCACAAACATTAGAACGAACACGGCCCTAGATTTTGTTCGATACTGAAGCGACCTTGTGTCGCCCGCAGAGTGAAAGCTCAATAAGTGATACGAGTAGTGGACGAGCAGGCAGCAATTGCCACCTGTGAGGCAGTCGGTGTTTTGTAGAGTGAGCTCAAAGCTCCCGTTAAGTGTGGTGTCTAACTGTCAGATGGCCTCTTTCTAACTGCCTGATGTGGTGGTCAACCTCTTACATGGGACGGGCCCACCACGTGGGAAAACCTCCAGCACTCAAGTGCCTTCTTGGGATAAACAACCCACGCTCGACTCCAACGTTGGGATCAATTTCCATCAATCCTCAACAGCCCCACCTAGTGATATTCATCGTTGCATTGTGGCGTCTCAAACTCTGTCTTGGATATTACTCCCATTCTGTCTCTGTGCTTCTCAAACGTCGGTCTTGGTAGGGGTTTTGTAAAAGCGTCTGCAACATTATCTACTCCAGCTATGCGCTTCACCTCAATCTCATTGAGGTCCACACGTTCATGCACAAAGTGATGTCGCACATCACTATGCTTTGTGCGATTGTGGAACGCAGGATTTACTGCTATTTTCTTGGCGCTTTCGTTATCAACAAATACTTCCTAAGGGGCCTTTTGCGTCATTGTCAATTATTTTAGCATCTGTCGGATGTGGATCACTTCTTGTACAAGTATACTCAAAGCCATGTACTCGGCTTCAGTAGTGTGGAGAGCGACTGTCTTTTCTTTCTGGCTACTCCACGAGATAGTACTTTCACAGAATCTTGTCAAGTATCCTGCTACTAATTTTCGATCATCTATTCGATTTGCAAAGTCAGCATCCGCGTATGCCTGCAGATGTCGATCAAGGACTTGGTCAGTCCACTTGCGACCGCCGAGACGCAACCCGTAGTCAACTGTCTCTCGTAAGTAGCGAAGACCTCGTTTCGCAGCTTGCCAGTGTGTAATACCAGGGTTCTCCAAGAACTGACTACACTCACGCACCAGGTACGCCAAGTCAGGGCGTGTCCCCAGCATTAAATACATCAGACTTCCGATCACGGATCGGCATGGCTTGCTCTCCATCAGCTTTCGTTCATCATATCCTGATGGACTCATCGCTTTTGTCAACTTCAAGCCTGGAGTGCCTGGTGTCTTGCATCCATTGCACTTGTCCATACCAAACTTTTGCAACACTGATTCAACATACTTTCTTTGTCCGATGAATATTGTTCGCTCTTCTCGGTTTCGGGTTATTTCCCAGCCCAAAATGTAGTGAAGCTCCCCCAAATCTTTCATCTTAAAGCGGGAGCGAAACATCTCTTTCATCTTGTTGACGAGATTCATTGTAGGAGCAAACAGAATCAGATCGTCAACATTGAGAGGAATAAACACTAGCTGACAGTCAATCAATTTGACGGCAACACAGGCTTCCGACCTTAGCATTGTGATACCTTGCTCGACCAAAAATGATTTCAACAACTGAAACCATACTCGCGGGGCTTGCTTCAAGCCATATAAGCTTTTCAACAAGTGGCAAACACAGGTTTCCTTCCCCTGAACAACATAAACCTTTGGTTGCTCCATGAACACTTCAACATCGATCTTACCGTTCAAAAAGGCAGTCGTTACGTCCATCTGGTGAATTTCGTAGTCCCAGATTGCGGCAAGCGTCAACAGGACACGCAATGTCTCGAGACGCACCACAGGCGAGTAGACTTCGAGATAATCGACTCCATGTATCTGCATAAACCCCTTTATCACCAGTCTAGCTTTGAAGCGATCTATCTCTCCATTCCCCAGATATTTGATACGAAACACCCATCGATTTTTCAGAACTTTCATGTGTTTATTTCGAGGGACAAGTTCCCAAGTACGATTTGGTATCAAAGCATCATATTCTGCGTCGGCTGCAGATCGCCACTGCATGAAGTGCTCGCTCTCCATCGCATCATCATATGTATCCGGTTCTGTGATAGCACTCATCGTGAGGCAGTAGTAGTCTTGCCACCATGCAAGCGCTACTTCTCTTGCCATTACTCGTTGCAGCTCTTCACGAGCCTTCGGCCATTCTACTGACGATGAGCTCACAGCTTTGTCAGGATTTGTTTTTTCATATGCTGTATAAACATAATCACCGAGCCATGCAGGTGGCTTGCTTAGCCGACCACTCCGTGTTACTGGGTGATTGGTAGCACTAGCCCCTTCCGGCGGCTCGTATTCCCGCAAAGATCTGCACTCAGAGCCTTCCTATTTCTCTGAATTTGAATCACCGCCTAACAATGACGTCGAGGACTCCGGTCCTATGGTCACCACCTCGCTGCTCGGCTCTGGTGCTCGAGCACCCGCCGGCTCATTGCTAACCTGAGTCTGAACAGTCGGTGCCGTGCACCGCCCACTGCCATTTCGCCTCTGGTTATCGTGCGATGTCTGAGTCGGTGCCGCGCACCGCCCACCGCCATCTCGGTGATTGTCTGATGAATTTGTTGTGACAGTCGTTGCCGTGCACCGCCCACTGCCATCTCGTCTTTGGTTTTCTAGTGAATTAGTAGTGCGACTAGGCATGTCTTCAGGCCGATCAGTAATTTGAAGGAACCACACGCGTTTCGGACGAGGTCCATCATCAGCCCCACCTGACCGGACAATTCTTACATCTGCCCCACCTGTACGGTCACGGCTCTCGTCCCCACAATTGTTGCCGACACGCATTTCATCGAGTATAGGTTGAATATCGTCTTGCTCAACAACGCCACCAAGATAGTCTGATACAGACTCTTCATGAGTTGAATTTGACCCATTCAAGACGCGACCGGCTTTAGTTTCATAGAAAACAACAGTGTGCCTGAATTTGTTGGTTTTACTATCCAACAGGCGATAGCCACGTTTCTCTCGGGAGTATCCAACAAAAACATCTTCTTTTGCCTTGGTTTCCATCTTGTGCCTCTCAACTTTGTCCACATATGCAAGGGCGGCACAGCCAAAAGTCCGCAGCTTCTCATATGCTAGTACCTTGCGATACCACACCGCATACGGCACCTCCAAGCCTCTAGCAGAACTCGGCAAAATATTGACACAGTATGTAGCTGTCAATGCGGCTTCACCCCACATCAGCTCCGGTAGATCGAAATGAAGTAGCATACATCTCATCTTCTCAGTAATGGTGCGAATCATACGTTCTGCGACACCATTTTGTTCGGGGGTATGCTTGACACTACTGTCAAATTCCATGCCATACTTCGATTCACATGTGTTTTGAAGATGTTGGAACTCCTTTGCATTGTCGGATCTCAATCCTTTCATTCTTACGTCCAACTGCGTTTTCACTCGCTCATAATAGGCTTCAAACTTTTCATAGACTTCTGAACGATGCTCGAACAAGTAGACCGTAACAAACCTACTTGCATCATCAACAAATACCACAAAATATCTTTTGCCTCCGAAAGAAGGCTGTGCATATGGGCCCCACGCATCGACGTGAACTTTTTCACCGACTAAGTACTCTCGACTGGTTGGATGCCGAGACATGAAGCTATACCTTGCCAACTTTCCTCGGACGCAGGTCTCGCAATTGAAATTTTCAGAGATACGCAAATTCTTATGCGTCAACGGTCATTGATCAAAGCTCGACAGTGCGTTGAACGCGTTCTTCCCGGGATGTCCTAGTCTCATGTGCCATAAATCAAAATTGCTCACTTGAGTTGGCAGAGCTGATAGAGCCACCATGACCGACTCTCGAGGGCTTTCGAGTTCCAGACAATACAATTTTGTTTCATCCACGTGAGCTTTGGCTGTGCCAGACTGTAGCACAACACCAGCATATTCGCTTACGTCGAAGTGCACTTTGACACGTTCGCATAATGGCGCCGAATGATTTAATTGACGTCGCACCGAGTACAAGCTGCACTGCAACTCGGGAGAATATCTTACTCCACGTAGTGTAATTGTTCGTCTGCCATGTGTCGTTCTCAGCTCCTTTTTCACAGTCCCGATTCCTTCTACTCTCAGGTAATGATTTCCTCCAACTCGTATGCCAGCATTTAAGGGTGTAAACTCCACATAGTCTTTAATTTGATTTGTGATGTGGCTGGATGTACCCGAGTCTAGATACCAGCTGTCACGGGCCATTTCTGCAATCTCTCTTTTCATCATCATGACTTGCAGAATTGCGTACGCACTTTCATCACTTTCATTACCCTTATCACAAATTTTTGCGCGTTTACCTCCACTACTTTGACTTTGCTTATTACGCTTAGAAGACGGACCCTCACTCCGTTCGTCCGCAGGTGGACGTTTGCCGAGATGAGGGCAGTTTCGTACTTGATGATCTTGCTCATGTCAGTGGAAGCAACCTCCATGTTTTTGACCACTGTCACCACGACCGCCACTGCGTCCTCCACCGCGACCTCCGCCAACACTTGATCCCCCTCGACCACGTCCTCTGCCACCTCTGCCGCGACCACGACCACGCATATTTGCTCGACCTCGGCCTCCTCCAGTGTAGAGGGCTCTCTCGTCGTCATCGCCCTTGCTTCCTTATACTCTTCGTCCTTGCGTGTGGTCATATGCCGTCTCAAGGGCTTGTTCTAACTGCTCGTAATTCGGAGGATCTTCAGGGTTCTTTGGAGTATGACGTGTAAGAAATGTTTGCACGATGTTGCATACTCGCGTGGTAATGATCCAATCAGGATAGCCGGCTTTGCGTATTCATCTACAGGTCGACCGACAACTGAAATTGTTTCCATAATTCTACGCATCTCACTAATGTGGCGGAGTGGGATCAGCGAAATTGCTGACGCGATCCAAGCTCGCACACAGGTGGCCCAGACTGCCGACTACGGAGGGGGTACTCCGATCGTCCGTAGGGGCGCTGAGGGTCTTCTCACCTTGTGTACCCGTCCTCGGGCGCGGGTTGCACTCTTCCGGTGATCTGCGGGGAGATGTTGAGTTGATCTAGTCGGGGCCGTGTGGACGGCACTTGGGATTGGGGAGACAGCCGCCTGGGAATTCTTCAGTCGGCAGGTCGCGGTCGAGTCTTGAACAGAGTCGTCCGCTGGGGGGTGTCCTTGGATGTGTTTGCTCCTTGTCTTTCCGTGTCGCTTGCCGCCTCGTCTTGGCGGGGTCTTCTTGGACTTCTTGGTTGATCGCGGTCCCTGGCCAAGCAATTCAGGGGTCGGGGGTGGCGGTCCTTGGGCGTCTTCGCGGTCCTTGGGTCGTCGGGTGGCCAATATACGTTCCCGCCCGGAAATAGGAAGCCGCTGAGATGTCCAAGGAAAACCAGTTGATTGTCTTACAAGAAGACAAATTTGGAAGTCTAACCAAAACCACCCAACACTATCTGCCTATCCCTCTTGCGCATCCCTGATTTATCCCGCCGCACTGGCTCCGACATTGCCCGCTGCGCTGGCTCTTGAGATCTTGGATGTACCACTTTCGTGGTACCCGGTGTGCCGATATGATGGTGCCAACACTTGACGCTGAATTACTCAGGGTTGACGAAATGATTGCACCATATCGATCTGGATCTGGATCGCTGGTCGATCGGATCGCCCGGTACCCGTGTCGATCTGATCGGCACTTGTACCATCTTCTTGGTACGTTCCTCTATCTGATGGTCATGTACCCATATCGATCGGATCGGGACTTGTGTCATCTTCTTGGTACCTTGTCATACTCGGATACTTTACTCCACTCACAAAGTTTCCAATTAGTGTGGACACTAGACGACTCTGGTCTGGTCCCATCTTCAACCCATCAGACTCTTCCCAGCGAGTCAGTTTTCATCCATTCATCACAAAAATTCTGGATCCACTACACCACAACCGTCCCCTGCACTCTGGGAGGCTGAACAACAGTCGTCCCAGAGTGCACCTCTGCGAGGGGGGCAACCTTTCGTCCCTGAGCACGCACTTTCGCAACCGCAATTTCCACCAGCTTCCATGCGACCGGACGTTGTCCCAACTGTCGCTTGTCCCTTTGGGAGGGGGCAAACCGTCGTCGCAGAGCGCACACCTTCGCAACCGCAGCTCCCGCTTTCTTCCATGGGATCGAACATTATCTCAGCTGCCGCTTTCCAAGAATCAATGCCCTGCCGCCCGCTGTTGCTACCGTTTGGCTTCTCCTCCTCGCGCAAGCTGTCGTTGCTTTCTGACTCTGTCTTTTCGTGCAAGCTCTCGTGTTGCTGTCGCTGTCGCCCAAATCCTTCATCACGTGCAGGCTCTCGTGTTTGGCGCTGACGCACGACTCCGTTACCTCATGCAAGTTCTATGCGGCGCGCAAGCAGGGGAATCTGGCTTCGCGCAGTTGCGTCCAGGATCCAGAGGTCAACATGCCGGTTGTCGCCGTAGTTCGCGCCCGATTCCCTGATGTCCGCCTTCCAAAGTCTTATGATAATGGTGTAGGAAATCTCGATGCAGGTCTCCGGCACCACCAGTCGTGCGATCAGATCGCGATCTCAACCGGACTGGGCCGTGGTCGGGCAATACAGTAGCAGCTCACCGTCGTCCACTTCGTAATCGTCAGCGATCTTGGAGCATGCCTTTGCTTCCTCTACGGTCAGATCGGCCAAGTTGCCTTGCAGGTAAGATTTCAGATCTGCGATCCACTTCTCCTCGTTCTGGACTTGGACAATGCGCTCACTCCTCATCTGCTGCACCACTGCTTCCTGTAAGGTCTCCGGTTGTAGGCGTCGCCTCCGAGCCGATCTGGTGACAGCGGTTACTCGGGCGACCTGATCGGTGTCCTTCGGCTTCAGTAATTTGTCTAGCCGATTCAGCGTAATCAAGTCTTGGCGATCTTCGTCTGAGGTAAGGTGTGCCCCCTCTTCCTTCTGCAATGCCGTGCTGGCTAACCGATCCGCGCTTTGGTTCCATTCCCGCTTCATATGCAGGAACTCATGTTGAGGCCACGATCTGAGCTCATCCAGCGCCTTCTGCCGCAACAACTGCAGGCCGGGTGCCTTGCAGTCGATCTCGCCGCGCATCTGTCGGATCACTAGATTGGCGTCACCACAGATGATCAAGCGTCCCCGGTCCAATTTATTCAGCAGGTCGAAACTCAGCAACAGGCCACGATACTCGGTCTTGTTAACCGTCAAGCCAGGTGCATATTCGGACGCAGCGGCTAGGATCTCCCATCCTAAGAGTCTCCAAACGATGGCGCCATAGGCACCACCGCCGCGCTTGACGCGCGCTGACCCGTCGAAGCTAACGACCAGCAAATGCTCGTCCAATTCAACTGTCGGAGGTGGCATCGACACCGTCTGGCGTGTCTGTTTCTTGGGGGCGATGGCGGTCAACACTTCGTCAACTTCTTCGCGAGGGGTGATGCTCGCCGCGATCGTCCCCAGTATTTCATCCTCGCCTTTTTCGCATCGTCGGACCTCCAACGTCGAACTTGACAATAGAGCGGCTCATCGACCAAGCCTACCATTGAAGCCTGAAGAGTGTACCAACCACGCCAACGTCGAATGTCGAGTCAGCACCTTGATCGACCTCGTTACCAGGAGGGTATAGCAGACATCCAATATCCGGAGAAGAGCCAAGACCTCCTTGTCGACTATCCCGTAATTAATCTCGTTCGACTTCAGAGTGCGGCTGGTAAACATGACTGGCCAATACACGCCGTCGTGTTCCTGTATTAGCGAAGCGGAGATGGCCCATTTACTCGCGTAGACCACGACCGCCGGCGCACGATCTGGATCAAAGTGTTGCAAGATCGGGGTAGACGCTATCTTGGCTTTCAACATGGTGAAAGCGATCATCGCTCTCTCTCCGATCTTCCGTCCCCAATCAGTTGTGGATCGGGGACAGGTTTGATCTCTTCTTTGACACGGATCTCGTGGAAGCCGGCCTCGCGCAACTCGTACAACACTGCGGCATAGATCGCAAAGTCCTCAATAAAGCGACTTTAATAGTTCAAGCTTCCCAAGAAGGACTGCATCGATCGCAGCGTGCGCGGGAATGGCAGATTGGCCAACGACTCCAGATCCTTCGGATCTGCTTCCAAGCCATCGGCAGATACTCGGTGACCCAAGTAATCCACTTTGCGGGGGCCCCAGAAACTTTTCACGACGCTGATCGACAAGTTCCATCGGTCGCAGGCTTCCAGCAGATTCTCGACCTTCTCACAGAGAACGTCCCAGTCGGAGGCGGTTACCAAGATGTCGTCGATGTACGATCGCCTGCCCAGAATCGATGGCTTCTGGTCCGTTTCTGCCTCACCATCCTTGAACACGTCGATCGGCAAAGCAGAATCTGAGTTGACACGGATCTTGAGGTGTCCATACAGAGCGTTATCCACCAGGCGCTGATAAAGCTGTGGCGCATTCTTCAGGCCGAAGGGCATACGAAGCCACTCGAACAGACCGAAAGGAGTGATGAACGCCGAGATTTCACGTGCTCATGGCGTCATCGTTACCACCCAGAAATCGCTGGCCATGTCCAAGGAGCAATACCACAGCACCTTATCCAAGTCCTCAAGCAAGTCGTTGATCAAGGGCATGGGATATACCATCAGGCGTGTCAAGCTATTGACTAACCGATAGTCAATGCAGAGCCTAATGTCTACCCCATTCTTCTTGATGATGATCACGATCGGGGATGGCCAAGGCGAAGTTGACGGTTGGATGATCTTTGCAGACAGCAACCCTTTGATCAGCTGCGAAAGCTTCTCTCGGAACTGGGGCGCTACAGGTCGCACCCGCTGGGCCATTGGCGCTGCTCCTCCCACGTCGATATCACAGACCGCGCCTAGGGCAGCCGGGGGCAGGGCGTTTCCTTTGCCGATCAGGAAATGCTTGCGTCGCCAAATGATCCGGCGCAAATGATCTATCTCCTCCGGCGTATTGAACTCTGGATCGCCTGCTTGGGTGTCCTCTACCATGACTTCATCCGTCGAACTGATCACTTCTGGCAGCAAAGCCATGTGTTGTTCGACGTCTTCGACGAACAAGTATCCTCCTTCGTGGTAACAAATCTGCTCCTCCTCGGCGACTTCGCTCTTCAGTGTGACAGGTGGCTCTAAAGCGGCGACGGTTGGATCACGCTTCAGGGCCATGTCGATCAGCTGCTCAGACTGAATAGACGGGGTCGCGGGTTCACCAAGCATCTCGGTCGGAGGCCCAGTATCTCTGTCATGCAGACGTTCATCTTTGACGATCTCTGGGGGCTTTCCGGTCGACAGAACATCCCGCCTCGCTATCGCTGACACCACCGGTTTCGGGTTTGGCACCGGCCGTCTCGCGATCTTCGTCGGTGTCAAGTACTGCGGGCGCTCTACCATCGGGTCTGCGGGTTGTTCGGTCTCCTTCGGGGCTTGTTGCAGATCGATCGTTGCATCCCACGACGGGCCCCGAGTCACCCACAGCTTAGAGTGCGGCGACGGACCCGATCGGATCGGGACTTCGATCACTTCTGCCTCCGGGACTTCCAAGTGTTGGTCCAAGGTGACCAGCTGAGAATTCGCACTGTACAACTGGCGTCGCCCTGACAATTGGATCTTCACCTCATCGGGGAGACACAGTGATCCATCGGCTGGATCGAGACGGATCCCGGCGGGAACCATAAAGTCCATGCCGGGAATCGCGTTCTGCCCGGACTGCGCGCCCGCCCAAGCGTCGAAGTAACACACGAGCGATCCAGCCAACGTGACCTTGATCCTGGTACGTCCGTTGTGTACATGCTCTCTCCGACCCCGATGCACTCTTGTTTCTGACATTCATCTATGTGACATCCTACCTTACGAGCAAAGGCGGTGTCGATGATCGAAACTTCGGCTCCAGAATCAAAGAGCAGTGTGGCTTTCTCATTATTGATCTTGCCCACTACTTTAGCTTGTTTGAACCACTTCCCGGGTGCGTGATATTTCCAGTAACCACGCGACCCCCCTGGCAACAGATCCAGCTCCATCATAGTCTCAGATCGCGAGAGCTCGTCGATCCGTCTCAAACTGGCTACCGCAGAGGTGGGTTTCAGTTCACATGTATTGTCGATCGCATCTGTAGGGAAAAAAAGATAAGTATGCTTCGCTTTTTGAGCTTCGTTGGTTGGATAGTCAGTCCCAGAAGGCGGTAGAACACGTTAGTGTGTGGGTTCTACAGCGAGGCATCAAGAACTACTCCGTATTGATACGAATGAAGAACCCAGATTGGCGGATACTTGTCCAACCGGATCCGACTGACGATATCGACTTCGATGAGAATGATTCCGATTGCTAAGAAGAAGAGGTGTTCAAGGCTTTCGACCCCACCGAGCCTCTTCCTACAAGTCTTGAAGAAGTGGAATCTATTCGAAACATGCGATTTGTGCCGTCTGGAGAAGTTGAGACGCCATCATACCTGTTTCAACACGAAAAGGGATCGACCAGAACTTACTTGCGCCCAGAGTTCAACCATTTGTTCGAGCATTCCGCAAGTTCAAGTTTTTTTGCCTACGTTCCCCTATATTTTTGGCGCCAAATTTTGCACGAGACGAACAAGTACGCAGTGATGAACGATGTACGCATGGGGGCACCTTTTACTCTTGACGAGCTTATGATTTTTCTTGGCATTCTCTTCTACATGGCCGTGACGGATAAAGGAGAGTACGCTAATTACTGGGGTCGGCAAGCCGAAGATTTGATTTTTGGTGGAGTGAGTACATCGCTAGACGGTGTCATGACTCTTCATCGGTTTAAGCTGCTGCGACGGTGTTTTAGCTTCAATGCTGCGCCTACTACTCTCGAGCAAGATGCCGTTGCTCGTATCCGACCTCTCCTGAACTTGCTAAAAATTACTGGAGGCAAGTACATTCGGGTAGGACGCAATGTTGCACTTGATGAGGCCAGCGTTGCCTGCCGCTCCTGCCAAGGCCGACACGTCATCAAGTATAACCCCAAGAAACCGACAGGAAAATATCATTTTAGGTTTTACATGGTGTGCTGCTCTACGACTTGGATCGCGTTAAACTACAAGCTTCATTGCCAGCAAAGCGACGTGATGCATCGGTTGGGTGGCGTGATAAATCAGTCGGAAGCGCAAAGCTTGAGTGATCAGCTAGCGAAATTGGAAAACGCAAAGATACGGCAGCACGTATTGGAGGTGACGAGACCACTATATGGCACAAACCGTATAGTGAACATGGACAATTATTATACCTCGGTTCAACTACTACAAGGCCTTCACCTGAAAGGCCTCTATGGACGCGGAACTGTCCGCTCGAAGAGCAAGCACTACCCAGTCCACAGTATTTTGCACGAGGCCGATTGCGTTCGTGGAGATTATCGTCAGTCAGTCTCACATGACCATAGCACATGACCATAGCATGTTGGCGGTGTCGTGGTGTGACGGTAATATCGTAAACATGCTTTCTAATGCGGATTCGTCGACTGTTACATCTGTGACCCGCCTGATAGGCAGCGAAAAACAGTCATTTCCAGCCCCAGAGTGCATCGCCCAGTACAACACCAACATGCAAGGTGTCGAAAGACTCGACCAGATACGTGGTCGATTTTCAATTGCGGATGGCCACTCTTTCGAAAAATGGCATAAGAAGCTGTCTCTTGCATTGATCGACATGGCAAGGTCTAACGCGTACCTAACGAGGCGCTTGGTAACTTCGGAGCAGGGAAAGAGTCGTGATCCGCACAGAGATTTTGTGATTGAACTACTAGGAGAACTGATTAGCGGGCAATGGAAGAACGCACCTAATGATGGCCGCATGTTTTACAGTGGGGAAACGCTTGACGATGGAGATGCAGAGCATGTCGTGACACCGTCACCACTGCACCAGGAAGACAGAGCGTTTGCTGTCGCAACGACTGCTTGTGATTCAGTGTCTTCTAGACAGATGTATGGCGATAGTAGTAGAAAGCGTCGCCGTTGTATTGTTTGTAGGTGGGAGGAGAGGTATCCTACGGAGGTGACAACTTATTGTGTCACGCACGGTGTGTGCCTGTGTCAAGACGTACATGAGGACGCCGAGCCATGGATGTGTCCGTCGTCATCATTGACCTGTTAGGATAAATATCATCAGTTCTATTATCCTCAAGGGCTTTTTACGGATAAAGGAAACGTTCGGCGCGGGTCAGAGCTTGCCAAGTTGAAGGCCTCGCTTTCTGTGCCAAAACGTAAGAAATCTAAACGCAAAGTAGCGCGGTAACTTGATGACGCCCGAGAAACCAGTCCCAGATCTAGTGGTGGTTCTGGCAGTGATGCATCAGAAACGGATGGTGGAGTCGGACCTCTAGGGCTTGCTGCATTTGGTCTGGGTGGTGGGGGTTCTATTCACGGATTGGTTGCGTTTGCTCGGAGCCGTGATATTGTGCACCATC
This sequence comes from Phytophthora fragariaefolia, assembly GCA_030267785.1. Classification (NCBI taxonomy): domain Eukaryota; phylum Oomycota; class Peronosporomycetes; order Peronosporales; family Peronosporaceae; genus Phytophthora; species Phytophthora fragariaefolia. Next base: position 8,731 of record BSXT01000450.1, on the reverse strand, counting down.
ACGGCGGTGGTGACGGAGCACTTGGTGGGGGTGCTGCTGTTGGACGAGGCGCGGAACTTGATGGAGGTGCTGCTCTCGGTGGTGGCGCAGTACTTCGTGGTGGTGCAGCCGCCCTCGCTGGTGACGCAGCACTTGGTGGTGGCGCAGCTGCTCTCGGCGGGGATGCAGCACTTGGTGGTGGTGCAGCCGCCCTAGCTGGTGACACACCCCACGATGGGAGCGCAGTTGTTCTTGACGGTGGTGAGGTATTCGGTGGTGGTGATGTTCTCGGTGGTTGTGATGCTCTTGGAGATGGCGATCATGACCGCAGTGAAGCGGTACGCGACTGAACGTGCGGTGAGACTTTCCGTTCATGCTATGAGCCGAACGAAGGCGGTGAACATAGTATCGTAAGGATGGTGTCTGAGAGCAGCAGGGCTAATTCACTTGGTGGTGCTGCCGCTGGTGAACGGTGATTGGACTGAATGTGATGTGTGCAACGAAATAGATGCTGTAAAACCAATATGTTCCACGTTCTCAATGCCACTGAGAGAGTACCTGCTTGGCTCGTCGGTGCGTCGCGTCCAGATAAAAAGCAGAAGTCTATTTCAATGAAAGGTGAATGGAGTAGATTTAATTTTTTACGGTAGATGTAAATAGGATGGGGCGTTGCCTTCCAACTTACACGTACTTCTATCTGGTGTTCTAAGTTCCAGCTCTTGCAATAAGGCTGCGAGCATGTGGAGCGATGTCTGAGACAAGACTTCGATGTTGAAACAATTACCCGTGTTGCTGACATTGCACCGAGCTCTTGCAACACAACCAACTTCGTATGCTCTTCAAACAAAAATATGTTAGCAAAGGCAACTGTAGCATCACAAAACGGAGGCTGCCTTGACAGCAAAACGTCGCGAGCATTTGCCAGTCTGATCTCCACTATAGCTAAGTGAGGGTGGTTGGATAGGTGTTGCCGTATGCAGTTTTGTCCAAGCGCTACCAAATCGCCACGAACCTCCAAACCAATGCAAGTTCTCATGTCCGTCATCAGTGCAACTTGTGCGAGTACATTTCCCACGCCAGCTCCAATGTCAAGGAAGATGTCTTCGTGCCCGAGAGGTCCAATAGCCCCTAGTACAGCAGACACCCCTGTCGCTAATACTTCTCCAGCATTTCCATACGTGCGACCAGCTTGCTGGCGAATATCTCTCGCACTGATACCACCAAAAACGGAGGCAAGAACGTCAGCCGCTACACGTGGGCTCAGTGTAGATACACGCTGACAGGGGTCGTCAACACAGGCAACCCCCTTTTCATTAGGTCGCCAAGCGCCCTCACTCCATCGTGGCCCACATCTTCCGCCACGCTGTCACAAGCCACCCTGTTTACATTCCCACCGCTAACACTGCAGTGCTCACCACTCGTCCGGCTGACCGTGCCGTCCTTACCAGGCGATGCTACGTCTCCACGTTTCACACCTCTCCTCTGTCTAGCGCGCATGGCCACAGAGATGCTGGACTGACGAGGAGGCGGAGGCGGTAGTACTGGTGCACCTAGAAGTCTTGCAGAGCACCCACCGAAGAAACATTTTGGGAAGTCTCTTATGAACTTGCCGTATGTCCTCTTGAGGCTGCTAAGCCGAAGTCGGAGCTGTTGTGGTGATCGCGTTGTTTTCATTCGACGAGCCAAATAGTCCCAGGTGACCGCAGGCCCTCCCTCTCAAATTGATATGCGATCTGCACTAACAACTTGTCTTCCGAGTCAGTAAAACTTGTGCGCATTTGTGTTGCTTTAGGTATAGCGAATGCTGCGAACTGATGCATTTGTCTAGACTTTTGTATGGTAAGATGATTGGATACTATAGCAGCCGATGACGCAACCTCGTGGCTCTAGCAGATTATGGTCGTTAGCGGGATAAAATACGAGTGGCCTGCCGAAAATTACCCCCATCCCTTCCATGTCATTGCTCTAATTGGTTGAAATAATCTGCGAACGTAGAAAGTGAAAGCCAGCTAAAAGGGCACAAAATTCGCCCTTTTACCAGGTGATTCCCCACCATCCTTTGAGAAAAGAAGAAGTATCCTGTGAGATGGATACTCCTGTTTCCGGGAGCAAGAGGATTCGACAAGAAATGAAGACGCTGAAGCTACACCAGATTTAGCCACGGTACTGTCAGATAGCGTAGAGCCGCCGGAGCCTTCATTTCCGTTCTCTCTCCGGGCCAAGAAAGTCGACCCGCCTCTCCGCGCCCTTCGACTACCTGCTCATGAATGCAATATGTGATTTGCCCTCTAATCCGGTTTGCGTGATGGAAAGCGTTAAAGGGCGAAAAATGCTCCCTTACACCGCGAAAGGGTTAAAACGTTTCACCTCTTCGATAATAAATACAGAATAGCTCAAAATAGGTCAAAACTATCCTATTATAGAGCACATACTATAGAGTGGCTGCTCAGAATTCACCCGGAAGCTCAGCGGAACAGCTCTCGAGCTCTCACTGCTCAGTCACATCTCTCTCAAGAGCCTCGCAACTCTGCGGATCCGAGTGTAGACGCACCCAGTCGGTGCATTTTTCAACACGGCATGGCGGTTAACGTAGACGTACGCCAACATCTCATCGCGCCTTCCTTCTATGTGCTGAGAATGATGAGAGGGTTGCAGCTACTTGTGTTCTGCGAGAAGTGCATGAAGGCTCCCTCTGGTGCCAGTTTGGAGGGGGAAGTTGCCTGGGCTGAAGCTTGACGGCGGAGTTTGATCATTTTGATCAATTTTGATTCGCTCGCCAAGATTAGAACGTTCTGAATATTTTGAGAATTCTGAAACCGCGAACCTCCAAACCACCACCACTAGGGAATTCTCCGCGCGTCTCCCCTGTATTCATCGCGCCCCCGAACACCTACACCGACTAGACCCAGTGATGACACAAACGGCGCTAACGGGTCGTACAGCGATTGATCCTACGACCCTACTGCGACATGTACTCGTTGCGACGGCAGCAACTCCCGAGTCGTGTCGCCGCACCACCACAATGCGTGCGGAATGAGGTTGAAGTCAATTTTGGCCAATGAGCGTCAGTGGTTTGATTTGCGGGTCGATTTCAAGGTGAGAGTCGAATTTTTGGCTTTCAAAATTGAGCCAGAGAGGCATTGGACTGAGGCCTGAGCCAGAGTATGCGCGAACATCTTGCCCCTCGATCCTAAGAGTGACACGATGAGTGAAAGCCATAATGTACTGCATCACTACAAAAAAGCAATCAAATTAGCGAGCGGTTCATCAAAAACAGGGCTCCCGTTGAATGCATAAAGTCATACATGAATGTGCAGTAATCCCCTGCATAATGTAATGAGGCTTCTCACCAACTTTGTATGCATTATGTATGGCACTACATTGTACATGAACATTATTAATTGAGTGGCCAGAGTGCAAGCTGGTAGATTCTATCGTTTGTTTGCATGGACTACCTGCTTGCGGGCCCTCACCAAGATGGACATACGGCATTCCGTCGACCCAGGCGAGTCATCTCACTCTACCACCCACGAAGTCCTCAGACGCACACTATCAAATCCCAAGGAACTACGGCGTTTTGTTCTCCCTATTGACTCTGATCTCCAATTTCAAATTTCGTCCAGTACTTCGTCAGGGCACAAGATGGGGGTCTGCGAGTGAAAACAAGATGCTGATGATGTTATTGGGGACCCGGCTCAGATTCAATCGGTCTCATTGAAGGTTCAAACGGAAGATGTAAAGCTGTAGGAAGTTTGAGTATTGTTCCATGCATTAATAAAAAATACCCGATTGAATGCGATATCTGGGTATGGTTGAGTTCAACCACAACTTCCTGATTGAACTCTAATGTTGCTATGATTGCTAGGAGGATCGATTGTAGCCAATCCGGGCTTTAAAGCAGTTTGTGTGAAGATACAACTAGACAAACAGCACCTCACCATGAAACGCTTGCGGTGCAATCGCTCGTCAGGCGACCCACAAGCTCTTCATTGTCGACTTCCAGTAACTTATCAAACGAAAGCTTTGCCTCTTCGGTGCTCAAGAAGGCTCGGCTCCAGTCGAAGAAGAGCAAATATGTTCAGTGACTCGGAAAATAAAATATAAAATTGAATTGGTTTCTGAGAAATACATAATAAGTAACTGCAATACTGGCGACGGCAATAATAATTACTGCAATTATTTAAAAAAAAATGATAGGGTTGGGAGATCGTCCTGGAATAAATCCAGAGAACTAGAGCAAACCCCATATGGATTGGCAACGGGGGGGGGGGCGATACCTAGCCAGGAAGTGACAGCCACCAGCACCTCGACAGGTGTGGGAATCGAATCCATGTGCAGTGGATTGGGTAGGGTCATCGATCGGAGGACCATCGATGTTGCTTGTATTTCCATACAGAAAGCGAGATATCATCGATGTTGCTTGTACCATAGTACACCTTGGGAAGGCATCATATATAGCCATTTAGCTAATGATTGCTACTAATGACAATCCTAAGAGAAGCTGAGAAGCTGCGGCGCACAGTCTCGCAGGAGGTTTCCACCATATATGTACGGTAGTTACACCAGCATTTCCCCTATGCCGTTGCAATTATCCACCAGTACTCAATTACCGTCCATCACAAATTAAATGCTCAACAAATAGATTGCCATTTGGCGAATTCCACCCAATTCCTTCTGTAGATCGCTAGAAGTATTTCTTGACACGAAAAAAGCGATATAGAGTTTCTGATTAGACTTTTATTAGGTGAGAAAATTGGGCTTGACTGTAGTTGAGGACTCCATTGAAGCAAGCCCAGTCCACGTCGTTTCGTCGCAAAACTGATATGTACATCAACGAGAGTCAAAGCGTAACCTTCAGCTAAAACATGTACCACTGCTTCATAACTCGCGCGCGAGCTTGACATGGTACTTGCCAATTTGGAAATGAGCGAGTTGGTGTGACTGAAAGAAGCTAGTTGAGTAGGTAAGGACCGTCGATCGACCTGGGCACTTGGGACCACCAGCTCGCTCGTTTCACTTTTTACGTTGTGGTAAAAAGTCAATATACTTATTACGGGACCAATTTTATATTTTACGGGAACCTGGTTTTACCAATAATCCGTTATTCCGTCAATACTAGTATAATACTACGTAGTACTACAATTATTATATTATAATTATTTTTCCGAGCCCTGGTTCAGGTCAACACGATTCCTCCAACGCCTAATTTGGCTGAGCGTTTGTTCAGTGTCACTCGGGCCACGTATGTCTGCACCGCCACTCTTTGTTGCCCGTTTCGCTAGAAATGCTTCTGTTTCTTAGAAAAAACAGGTCTTACAGGAATGCTCAGACACGCCATGAGTTCATTGATTAAGTTTTTACATTAAACATTAATCCCATTAATGTCCATTATGTATGGGAGCTGTTGGCGCTATGACAATGCATAATGTATGGGAGCCTCAAATTTTGCCATGCGATTAATGCCATTATCAGGAGCCCTGATCACAACAATTACGGTGAAAAGGCGCTTGCGATGCCATCATCAGTAAACGCGATCACTGCTGGCCCCTCGCTTTCACCACCGTAAGCAGCGGCTACAATATTGGCCTGCACCTTGTCATCGACATCGTTGGACGGGTCGCCGCGTACAATCACGCCTTCGAAGAAGCTGCCGACAGCCCAATTGCTGTTGTCACCTCCGATTCCGAGAATTATAGCACCCGGCTTCTTCATAACCGTGTAGCCTTTAGGGCGAGCTCCATCGTAGGTAGTCGTCAGGGGACCAGACTGCGCGCTACCCTGCTTCAGAGCAAAGGTGCCACCCGATCGACCCTTGAGCATGGCAACCAAGTAAGGGTTCGAAACCGATGGGGTGTTCATGCACTGCTTGCCGGCCGCGCAGCCGAAGAGGCCGTCCTCAAGATCCGCCATCACCCAAGGGCCAGTGCCTTCACCGTAGCCCCATTGAGTGCTGCTGCCGAAGTAAATCGCTTCCATCGTTGCAGCACCGTCATCCTTGTTGTTGGTTTCAGCATTACCATAGTCGAAGCAGCAGTACTGGTTGTAGTGCGTGCCATCCGTCACCATGTAGATGGCTTCGGCGTCGTCGCCCGTGGGAATGCCAGTAGTGTTATCGTTGCGGTAACCGTTGCCGGCGTCGATAAAGACGCCGTAGGCTTTCTCCATGCCAATCGTGACAGGGAGACGGTCAGCCCGGGACGGGTCGTGGGGCGAGTTCTTGGCTCCTCCTGCTGGGGCCGACGTCAAGTGGTTACCCTTACCAGATTGGTCGTAGATGATCGAAATGACGCACGTGGTGCCCTGGCAGAAAGTGTCCTGCGAAGCGGCATCAGCGATGCCGCCAGCCTGCAAAGGCTTGATGTCGAGCGTTTTCGAATCCGCGGCGCGTTTGACTTGGTACATGGGACCCGTGTAGGCATCTAGCAAACTGCGAACCGTACTGTGGGCAGCAACACAAGGTGTGCTGGCTCCGTTGTAGATATCGCACGGTGCAGCGCTAGTGGCTCCGAGAAGAAAAGCGGCGAACAATGGGAACCCGCGAAGCATAATGATTATACAGCAGGAAATGAAAGTTCTCGTGTCTTGCGACTGCGACGGCTAAATGAAGAGTGATCTGTCATAGCTGCCTATCGGGGACAGGGACAGCATGTACAGTAACGCCAGTGATGACTGCGTGGATACAGCACCGATGCATACAGTACATGTACTGTACCTGGATGCACTGGCACTCATCAGTGGCAGTGCATCCAGATTCTGGATTCCCGAATGAAGCCTTCTGCACGAAGATAGCAACGTGCGCTTTGCGGTGCGAACCGGCTCGAGAAGTTTTGAACGCGGGATGGTGAGTCGTCGTGCTAGACAAGCAGAAATGTTCAAGGAAGTTTGGTTGTCTGTAGAGGTTGTGTTCTATTTTCAACTGTGCTTGGGAAAAAATGCATCATTACTGGGAAATGGTGTACATGTAGATATATGCCTTCCCGGAGAAGTGTCATGCTGATATACAGTACATGCATCATATTTCAATCAAGCTTAACACGATGAAGTCAAGGTTAATTTCACGCAGTACCCATGATATCGACATTTTCCAACATCTCGCGTATATTTTATGATGGCACTTCGAGCATTGACGCCAGCCAACTCAAAGCGGCATCATGCCGCCGGCATGAGATTCAGGTACACCGACTGTGAACAGCTCTCGGTGCCGAGAGCTGTTTATGGGACGGCCATGTACATGTACAGTACACTGTACAGTGTTTACGGTGAAGCATGAGCTTCCAAATGGTGTTTTCTAAAGATTGACTGGCTCCTCGAAAAGATCAGGATTAATTCGAAAAGTGAGCACGTGGTCTTGAACTGTTACAGTAGTAAATGTCACCCGTCCTGCCTTTGATGATCGCTTCGTCTTACTCTAAACCAACACCGGATATACATGAGCTGTGTCGGCACACTTGAACGGTTTGCTCTCGAAATATAGCACTCATCGATTGCCTGCTCGCCGGAAGAGATACGATTTTCGTGTCAGGCAAGAAATGCTCTGACCGGATGTGGATTCGTCATAACAGAGACCGAGGTCAACCGGCTTAATTAATTGGTTCTGCTGAGCATACATACGGATATACTACAGTACCAGTCCGTTCCAAATCTATTGATATGAACCACTGTTTAGATTGTTCCTAAACTATAGGAAGATACTACACCGTTTCCCAACCAAAATACGTTCAGCAAACAATTCAAATATATCGGACGTTAGCACTTTTACCAAAGCAAGTGAACTCCCACGGTCTTTGCATCAATACAGTTAGGTAGAAAAAGGCATTTCTTACAAAGTGAAAATTGCATTATTATAGTCGAGCTGTCAATCAAGTGAACATAGCTACAATTTACTTGTCCAGCTGCATGTCCTCGCCTCTTCCCGCCGCAAACGAAGCCTTAAGGCAGTGGCGCTCCATGCGCCACACAAGCCGACGAGTAATTTCCGGTATCGCCACCCCCACAGCCTCTTCCATGAGAGCCTGGCGATGCGCGCAGAAGGTGGCGTACTCACCTCTCACCAAGAATTCTTCCTTGCGCTCCGCGATGAAGCGACGCATCTTCGCCTTCAGCACGTTCCAACAGCCCTCGATCGGGTTCAGCATAGGGCTGTACGGGGCGAGGCGCAGCACGACCAGTTTGTCACCGTTCATAATGCCGTCCAACACCAACATCCCCCTCGCCAATGTCTCTACCTCACTGTGAACTGGCGCGTTGTCAGTCACGATGACAACCTTGTTTGTGGGGGCCAGCTCACTGTACTCCTCCGTCCTCAGCGCAGCAGTGAACAGATCCGCGACGAAGCGGGCATTCTCCTGCTTCGTCACGGATCCGACGTGAGGACGCATGAGCACAATGCCTGTACCAGAGGAGACACCGCCCTGAACGTGCAGGTTGGCCCCCTGCGATGGGGTGAGCGCCACCGTAGCTCGCTCTCCAACGCGCGAGTACCCCTCGTTGCGTGAAAGGTACATATTGAAGTTCGTTTCGTCTTGAAAAACAACCATGTCGCCGCGCGACATTTTGTAGCGGGGCTACACATTCAGGCAACCTCCACATTAGTGCAACATGCACTAATGGATACATTCAGGTGGGTCACATGCAGTGTGATCACCATTCATAGTAGGAAGCACTACTATTGGCAGAAAGCAACAGATATCTGCCAATAAGAAGCATGCATTAGGATAGAGATTCTGCCAACCACTCGTTGGCAGATCCTCTC